>JBAMBS010001980.1:0-107726 GCA_037044455.1 Zygothrica quintamaculata
AAAGAAAAACTAAGACCACACGCACAAAAAACAGCTCTAAAAATTTATCAAAATTGTACAAAAATCTTTACTGGCTTTCAATTACTCTCAACGCTTTCTACTCGTTTTTATATATATATATATATATTTATATATTTTTATTATTTTAATTTTATTTAAAATAAAGTAATGATTTTTTTTTTGGTTTTTTATTTTTATTGTTTGTATATATATTTTATTTAAATATTTAACATGTTGCCCTTTTTTATATGCAAAAAATTAAAGTAATTTTTTTATTGTTTGTGTTGTTTTTTTTTGTTTTTGTTTTTATTTGGTTTTATTTCTTTGCGCTATTTGTTATATTGCTGCACCTAATTCTCAGTTACATACATTCATACATATATATATATATATATATATATACAAATACATGTATACATATATATATATATATATATATATACATATTATATTTTATATACATTGTGTATTTATATATAAATTTACTTTGAATGCGAAACAACAGAATGAGAGACCATTGAATGGGATAGCATTGAATGGGATATGCCAGAAATTTCAGCATATGTATCAGTGGGTCCTTCGTTACTGCAGACTGAATCCTCTGGTGTACGTGATGGTTCTGCTTCGGTTATTTCAAGGTCCTGATGATGCTTATTGCTGCGATGTTTGGCACTTAAAGCCTGTGAAGATTTATGAGCAATTTTTCATAAGAATTTTAGTGCAGTTCATTCACACTTTTTTTTTTTGCTATTTTAAGTGCATTATTTTTTAGTAGTTTGTTTTTTTTTTTAATTTTTTTTTTTGTATCGGATTTAGTTAATATTTTAGTTAGATGAAGTGCTATTGAGGACATGCAAAGGGGGTAGACATTTGCCTGAAGGGTTTTTAAAGGACTTAACACAATTGGTATTGGTATTAGTTTTTGTTGTTGTTGTTAGAAAAGCTTGTAGCCTGCATGCTAAGTACAACTAATACAGTTAGTTATTCGATTTAGTTTTAGTTATTGTTTATATGTTACTTTGAGTTAGGCGCTAGTTATAGACAAACGTGCGCAGTTTTTTTTTAGCTCAAAACATTTTTTAAAATATTTTTTTTTTTAATTAGGCACAACACATACAAGTAGTTAATTAAGTAATTTGGTTAGTTAAGTATACAGTGAGAAATAGAGGGAAATATATAGACAAAGAGAGACAGACAGAGAGAGAGAGAGAGAGAGAGAGTGATAGAGACTGACAATTCTTACCTTATCTTTGCTGCCCTTTTTCTACATTTAGTTATTGGTTTTTTGTTGGTGGGTTTAAGTTTTTGTTTTGTTTTTGGTTTTTGGTTTTGTTTTTTTTGGTTTTTTGTTTTTTTTTTTATAGTACAAGTCATGACAAGAACAATGATATATGTATAGATATAATTTATATTAATAATTTGTATATATATATTGACACAGAAAGAATTTTACAAGTGGTTTGGTTTAAAAGGATTAAAAGGGGAGAGTGTGAGAAGGAGAGAGAGAGAGAGATAAAGACAAAAGTGACTATACTTTTTTTTTCTTATAATAAATATTAAGGACTTAGGACTCAATCTCAATTTGATTTTAACTTTTGGCTTTTGGCTTTTAGTTTCTGGATTACTTTTTTTGGAAGTTCAATTAATGTCCTTTTTCTATAGGGGTTTTTTACTGTAACATTTTACTAGTAGCCCATTATGGAAATGTGTTTTACAGTGAAGACTATGACAATGACTATGCGGCTAGTCAATCCTCAGTCACTTACTTGCAATGAGAAGCGTCGATGGCCCGCCTTGCGTCCTCCGCGCCTTTTACTAATATGTGGATTATCCTGGCGTAGTGTCTTGTTCTTCAATATTTCCAATTGTGTGTACAGTCTGAACAAAATGTCACAAAAATGTCACTTTTATTTAAGTTGTTGTTTGTATATATTGTTTGCTGTTAACCTTTTGAGTTCGGCACGTATATCCTCGGGACTCATTTCGGATATGGTCAGCTCACCAATGTCAGGATCACCCAGGCATAATCCAGCATAGCCGCCACCCAAGCGTTGACCAGCATCATGTGACGTACCCTTGAATGCATCCACAGGTAAACGTATTGATAGATCATAGGCAAGCGAACGAACCTGCAAGCTATGAAGATGCAACAAACACCGCAAACCACACTCACAGGAAGTCAAATGAAAATGCAAACCGAAACCATAACGGAAAAGGAAACGGAAATTGTAATAGAAATTGGAAAATTGAAAATGGAAAATGTTAAATGGTAAATAGAAGATACTCAACTTAAAGCCAAAATGATTAAGTGAGCCAAAAGGAAATTTCAACTAAAAACAAATTTAAAACAAAAATTGTGCGCTTCGTGTAATAAGTCTGGCTTAGGCTGGATTTCTGATCATATATAGAGTTTACAGTATATATAGAGTATATTGATATTGATGTGAATTTATGTAACTATGTTCAGTGGGCGTGGCTGTGTCTCTTGTGGTGCTGTAGGTGATATAAAAACATAGTCTAAAAATAAGTTATAAAAACGATACCAAACTTTTCATTAAGTTTAACTAACAGTTACTTTAGCTATAGACAGTGAAAGTTTAGAGAGTGAGAGTATATAGAGAGTACAGAGCTCAGAGTACGAGGGTAGGAGGTACGGTTAATTACATATACAGAGAGTGACAGAGAGAGATAGATACAATGACAGAGAGAGAAAGAGGTTTAAGTGTTGCCAAACAGAAAAATAATACTCTATACTTTTTGGTATTATGCATGTTGGGTATTCAAAAGGAAGCCGATTTTTGTCATAGAATGATGATAATAATGATAATAATAATAATAATAAGCAGAAGTATACATAAAAGAAAAACATGCATTAAAGAAAACAATCAAAGGAAATAGAATCCATGCAGTGTTGGTCAATACAAAAATAAGTACAGTTGTGTGCACTCAACAGAAATGATAATAATTTATATTTCAAATACAATTCAATATAGTACATACAATAAGCATTTTAATGACACTTGCAGCAACTTCATAGCTTGACTAAAATTCATGAAATGTTAGCTTAATACTAAAATTTGTTTATTCGAAATGAAAACTAAAAACCGAAAACTCAAAACTGAACAAACAACAATTAAAATTGAATTAAATTTAAAAAACACAACCAAAAAGAAAACAATAAATTTTCTGCTGCTTTTTAAACTGTTTCTTTAAGTGTTTTTATTTATATATTTTTTTTAATTTTGTTTTAAATATTTTATATGTATTTTTTTTTTTAATATTTAAGATTTAGTTTACAAAAATCGTTTCCTCCAAAACCAAATGTGAATACCAAATACAAATACGAGTACAAAATGAACTCAATGTGAATACGACGACGACGACAATGATGATGTTCATAATGATGATGTTGTTGACGATGATGTTGATGACGCTGACTGCGGACAAATGATTACAAATTGAAGCTCAACTTTCTAACATTACTTATATATATATATATATATGTAAATATATATATTTTATATACATATGTATATATAGTATTTGGTCTTGTTTGCACCCGTTTAAATACACTTTTTGTTAGCCAAAATGAAAAATGAAAATTAAATTTTATTTATATAAAATGATAAAAAAAATATTTTTATATTAAAAAAGAAAAAATTAAAATTAAATTCAAATGTAAATAAATATGTGTTAACGTTTTTCTGTTACCTGTTTGTGCTGATACCATAATTTTGGCACAAATATCAAACCCAATGCAAAGCTATTTGTTAGCTGTGAGCGCACAAATAGCGCCAATAATATGGCACTGGGACTCATCTCTGGCAGGTAAACGTAGCGCAAAAAGTAGAAGCTGGACGAGACCAGAAACTCCAGCGTCAATGTGGTAACCAGAAATTGGCGCTCCTTTAAGTTAAAAAGTCATTAAAGTTCAACTATATAAAGGATAATTGCTGCTTACTCGAAATTGTGTATTGGCATTCCGACTGGCAATGGCCAAGTGTAGACCAAAGCAGAGTATAAGCATCTCACTGGTTTGCGTGACCAGCTCCCATTTCAATGGATGGCAAGTATTGGTGCTGGCCTCACGCAGTGTATTCAATAGCTCCAGCAGATCAAGCGATGATGCTGTATACGCTGCCATATAACAAATCACAGCAAAGACCATAGTGCCCAGATATTTGAGTAGATCCACATCGCGCAACACCCAGCGATGCGCTTTCCTCGTGCGAAAGTCCACCAAATGGCGATATAGTTTCAATATAATGGCGCCATAGCAGGTGATAAATCCAATCTCGCGTAACCAAGGCTCCAGTAGGCAGCGCTCGGTGGTTGCGGGAAAGAAATGGACGGCAACCTAACAATATAATTGAACGATTGATATATAAACATATGGCAAATCCTTTGATTGACTCACCGATGCATAAAGTAAAATAATGCCGAGCAATATGGTCTCCAATACAGTCCACATGCCCGAGGCAATAGCCTGTGGAGAATGAACCAATTAATAAGGATATTTAAAGGGAGGTAATTCGTAGATTTACTTTGCATTTGCGTTGCCTAAACACAATGACACTAAGGACCACACAGCATAGAATACATGCGCCCAGGACAATGGCAACAAGTAAACGCAGACAAGCATCTATGTTGAGAGTATCCTCCTCCTGAAAGTTAAGGCAAACGCCTTGCAAATCGCAATGGCTACAGCCACCCGGACAGGGTATACACGAATAGTTATCATAGCCCTCAGAGAGCTCCACAATATCACCGCGAAAGCCCTGAAGCGTTGAATTTGGCAGATAAAAGGACTCGCGGCACAGGCAGGTATAGACATCACGTGTCGCCGCTGGTTTATTCTCGGTGAGTAGACAAAATGTTGTATTGCGATCACAGCTAAAGGATATAGGAATTATTTGGTTAATAATGTAGGATTCTTAATCATTTCTAGCTCCTACCCGTGACGACGGCCAAACACTTCCTCCAGACCATCATTACACACATCCTCATCGGCGGCCACAAATGCAGCAGCAACAATTCTATAATTTAAATTCGATTAGAATTCTCAAATCTGATTTGTGGCATACAAATTTAATTTACTTGATTCGGTTTTCCATATATGATATGCGAAATGGCCAAAGCCAACGTCCTGTCAACAGGTTGCAGTCACGAAATGGTGCACCCCATTCCTGTGTGCCATCGGTACTGTTCCAGGCGGCGCTGCAAAAGGATAAATTCAATTAGAAAGCTGCCAAGCTGCCAAGCTGCCAAACTGCACGCAAACTTGAACAACACGAAGTGGCCAGGCCACCAATCAAGCTAACACGAAACAGGAATAACATAAAACATAAAGGATATTGGTCGCTAAAAAACATTATATGGCGCTGGACTTAAGATGCCTGTCAGCAAGGATATTATAAAAGGAACTTTAAGCTACTGTAAGCTATTTAAGGATCTTGATAGTTACCCCAATTCACGCCAATAGGAACCCAGATATGCCTTATTATGCACCTGATTCGGTGGTATCTGCAAGGATAAAGCATTTGTTGTTTACTTGATATGGAAATATATTATCCTTGGCATAAACTAACCGTCACATTGTCCCTGAATTTAACAACAACTGTATGTATGCTTGGCGCCGCTATGGCAAAGGCCAATAGATTCTCATCCTCGTTAAGGACAACGCTGGCAATACTATTGGCACGCCGGCTAACCTCCGACCGCATTTGCTCATCAATTACAATCGGCATATTGGCATTAGAGAATTTATTTGAAAGGAATTCCGTAAATTGCCTTGCTGCATTTTCCGCTATTTCCGTGTAGTCGAAAAACTGTAATTAAAAAAATAAAATTAAACAATAGTATATACAGTATATACCGGTTATATGCAAAGCTTATAATGCAGAAATTTTTTGCATATATTCGATATTTCCTTTTAAGCAATCATCATGCAAATACGTTTAATTATTATACTTAATATTATATATTATCCATTATTCTTAGAGTATGACATGAGCTGATGTAAGCGAAAAGTTGTTGTTGTTATTGTTGTAGTTGTTGTTGTTGTTGTAAGCTGTTAGTTGGTAAATGTTATTTATGTAAAGGATATGCTTGCTTAGGGTAGGAGCTGCGTAATTGGTGTGAACGCGAAGGATGTGCAAATAGGATGCTGGATGCTGGATGCCAGAAGGATGACCAAAGCTTTTTTGTTCTAGCTATTAATTATTCACATGACGCACGCTTTGTACGCTCTAACACCTTTATGTCTGTGGGCGATGCAAGGACGAGAGTTTTGTATACAGAATAAAAGGAAACTTTTTGCTTCTCTCTTTTTTTTTTATTATTATTATTTTCTGTGTTTTTGGTACAAAATAATACGGTTTAAAGTCCAAACAGTAGGTGTAAAATGTTTTTAATCCCTCTATATCTATCTCTATCTCTCGCACTGTGTGTATATCCTTCTCTTTTAGTCTCTCTCAGATATACTGTTAGAATGTTTTGTATGAAATTAACACGTTACAATGAGCACAGATACGCAGAGGATATATTGCGGCAGAGTTGGCACAACTCTGATGACATCATTATGGCTTTTTGGAAACAAAAGGTAACCACATCCTAAAAAAGTGGGGTTGCTAGTGGTTGTTAGCTACATATATATATATATATATATGTATCTGTGTGTGTGCGTTTGTATGTGGGTGAGTCACCTTTGGCTTTTCAAACAAATATTTCCCATTAGCAATGCTCAACGCTGGGGCGACCACATTGCGTATACGTTATGTGCCAGATGAAAAGCCAAATGAATTATTAACAAGAAACAAACATATTTGTACACAAATAACTTATATACATACACATACATACATACATAAATACATATATACATACATATATATACATACATAAATACATATATATATATATATATATGTATGTATGTAGAATCATTCAGGCGTGTTGCGGTCTTTGGCAAAGAAACAAACAACAGCAGGAAAATTGTGAAACACTTGTAAATAGCAAAAACCACAAACAGAAGCGAGTATGCAATAAAACATGCATACATTTGCAGGCTAACAAACGCACACACATACACAAACACACACACACATACATATACAAATATACAAATATAAATGTACGCGTAGAAATGTTTATACATATGTAAAGTAAAGTCAGCAACTATGCCAAGTGTTGAAGCACACACACACACATACAAGCGTACTCCACTTACACACAGCACACACAACAACACACACACAACAACACACACACACACAACCAACACACATATTTGAAATGAAATCCGTAACGCGCATTTTACTGGCTTTTTAATGTCTCATGCTCGACATCTCGTCGCGCACTCGGATATGCCGGCATTTGCCGTATATATATATATATATATATATATATATATATATATACATATACATACATACATATATACATATCTGTTTATGTATACAAAAATCTTACTTATGACCATAAAAATATTTACATGCCCATATGGCGTTTAGTTATTCTTCTACTGCTCATTGTTGTTGTTGTTGCCGTTGCTGTTGTTGTTGTTGTTGTCATTTGCATGTTTTTCGTTGTTTTATATGCCTTGTGCTTAATGAATAAAATATGTCAGCTGCTTTTCAGCTTTGTTTCTTATATGTTTTACTGTTATATGTATGTGTATATCTGTATATACTGTTGCTCTTGACACTTGCAAATGTCATCACTTGCTGGACAGAGTACAAAGCACATCTTTCATTATGCAGAGGAGCTGGCAGTGTCTGTCCGTCTGTCTAACTGGTTGTCTTGAGTGCATACTTTTAACCCCTTTAAGTTGAGCCCCAAAACATTTGCACTAAATTGTGGTTAACACTTGAAAATGTTAATGCAGTTGTAATGCTACTAAATTACTTGTGACCAACGGGGCGTATGTGTAATTTCATCTGCTTAAACACGAGCATTTAGTGTGGCCCTTTGGCACTAAGTTAAACTGCAATGCAATGCAAGTGCACATTTCCGGTTAACCGCCTAATACTTATGCAACACTTTTACTCACCAAAACCTGCAGTATAAATGGCCCAAAGGGAAGGAACTCAAAATGGAAACCTGTTCAAAACAATTTTGTTTACTTTTTTTGTAATATTTATTCAACGCAAACGAATATTTAATATACTTAATAGAATGTATTTATTCAATGTATATTTAGTCATTCTATATATATGTATATAGACTATGATTCATGGCAAATAAAATTGTGGGTTGAGGGGGAAAAGTGTTGCTATTTATAGTCTTGTCTGTAGCATCGAGTTGCTGATTCATCTGGCTGCAATTACTTAAGAAACTTTTATTTTTTATGTCTGATATTGCAATGTTTTATGTTAGTTGCTTTGTTATAAACTTCTTGTTGTTGTTATTGTTATTGTTATTATAATTTTTATTATTGTTATTATTGAAACAATAGCAGACAAATAGGCAGGGATAGCGGCTATATGAAAATTTTTTGTATGCCTCTTGTTGAGGCGCAACAAAAGCAGCCACTGCCAAGCGCACAACGTGGCCAAGAATGGCAGCAACAGCTACCAACATATAACAACAACAGCAACAACAAAAACAATCGACAACGCGTCCACTGGCAATGCGAAAACAATGGCAACGAGTGCCAGTACATGGTCAGAAGAGGCGCTTGGGTAGTCCAATTGGTTTGTCCAGCTGTTCTTCAATGTGAGCCTTTTTGTTTATTATATTTTTTACAAAATTTTTTATACACACACACACTCTTATATATATATATATCTTTATATACCCTAACAAAAGGCACATGCACATTGTCATATCTGATATATATTATTCCGATTCCTTTGCTGATATAACTGCCAATTAGTTATGTAACTTTACTGAGCCCTTGCTGCTACTTTAAAGTAGTCTCTACGGATCATACAGATAGCTATATATACCAGGTTTACGTTTGTTTTAAAAACTACTTTATCTGTTAGCTATAGCATATACTTAAGTTATTAAATTATTGCTATCCTTGCGGCTATCATAGATCTATTAAGCTCAAGCAAAAGGCACAATCATTAGCCTTAGGTTTTACCTCAATTGATTTGGATTTATAGCAACAACTTGCTAGCATATCCTTTGCACTTGAGTCCTTGCTCAACAACAACAGTTAAATTGGTGTAAGTGTATTTAAGCTTCGGTGGGGTAAGCTACTATTATCCTGTCATAAATAAGTAGAAAATTGTGTGTATATAAGAGAGGTGCTACGTGGCTAAGGAGCATACACTTAAGTGTACAGATTCAAATCGCTCATCATACACACATATACACATACACACGCTCACACATACAGCTGTAATGATAATTTACAAATTTGCTTGCCATTTTCATTTCATAGCATTGAGAAATTGTATCTTTTAATTATGACTCTCAGCTGCTTGGGAAATTGCGTCAAGGAGGTAGTCATCGCCCCATTGATTGCTGTAAAAGTTTTAACGTATGTGTATCTGTATGTGTGTGTGTGTGTGTGTGTGTGTGTGAGTGTGAGTGTATACGTCATGGCTATAATAAGGGCTGAAGGAACGAAGGTATATCGCACATTGTTTACACAGTGTCCTATTGAATATTTATACGTTGCGCGCATTTGGCTAAAAATAACTGTAAAAGCAACGCTTACTGAGTAACTGAGTAATTGACTAACCCACTGAATGAATGCATGAATGAATGAATGAACGAATGACTGCTTGGCTGGTTTACTGACTGAATGATGAGCTTATGTTAGGTTAAGTGTGTAGCTATCTTTAAATTTTCAAGCTCTTCTTGAAATTATCATGCAAATTCAATTAAAATATCGCTGATGCTCCTCCGCCCCTTCTACCACACCCTTTCTCTTCGAACGAACGTTCACTGATATACCAGATACGCCTATGCTTGTATCTGAGCCAATGCCTTTGCCTGTGCCTGTGCCTGTGCCTGACTTCTTTAGTACGAATATCTTTTAATTAACTTGCAAGAGCAAAACGCGTGACATGCCATCGAGCAGATACCGCAACTGCCTGCAAATCCTATGTAATACCTGCAACCCTGTTTCCGTACTGCCACCGCACACTTCCACACTCTTCTTCCTTCTACTCTAAAGTCTTCCTTCTACCCCCTAAAGCTATGACTAGATACGCGCTGTGCGGTACGAGTATGTGCGTCAGACATGGCGTATGCGTAATATTTTTTTTTACGACCAACGCGCGCTGTATTTTGTTGGGGCGGTTTTTCCTTGGAATTTCCCTAACTGTACGCAGATTTGCGCAAAAAGATTTTTGTCAGCATGAATGTCTAAAGTCTAAAGCAACTTTTCCTTTATTTTTTTTTTCTCATTTTCCTTCTTTTTTTTTTCTGCCGAGTGGGTTGCCAGCTCAGCAATTTTATTGATTAAGCAGAAGCCCCAAAAATAAATAGAAAAAAAAAAAACAAAAAAAAAATTGTACAAAAATTACCGCTCCCAGTGGAATCTTTTTCTTATAATTTTTTAATACCTAACTGTAATTGCGACAGCTAGTATAGCAAGTTATCAACTGCCAAGTTAGCAATTTTAAATATTAATGTTAATTGCCGGCGCTGGGGCTAGCTGCAAGCTGCACTTTTTCTCACAGCTGACAATTGTGATTTGATTTGCTTTTAGCCTTGGGGGGGAATATTTTAAGGTTATTATATAGTATATAGTATATAGTATATAAGTAGCTGATGTTTCTCAATCAATTAAAGCAATTGTCTAGTAAACAGATAGGAAAGTGGAAAAGTTTTTCTTTTTGATATACTTACGGGTTCATTTGGCGGCGCCTCGAGTACTTTGGGTTCGCATGTTTCCAGCTTTTTGCTGTTACTGCTGCTAGCTGTGCTGCTGGCTGTTGTTGTTTTTGGCGGTGTTGTTATTGTTGTAGGTGGTGTAGTTTGTGCTGATGTTGTAGTTGTGGTTGTTGTCGACCTAGCACTACGTTTACGTAAACGTTCCGCATTGCTCAACGCTGAAACAACACTGCCCGATGGTGTCAGCTCATCAAAATCAAAGGACGATTCATGTAATTGAAACTCCTGGGATCTATAGGGTTCACTCTGACGCTGCTGTACCCGTTTATAATAGGCCAACAATGCATCACGTCTGCTGCTGCTGCCGGCGCCAGGTGTTGCTGCCGTATGTTGGGCCAGTGCCAGTATGAGTAGCAGCAACAGTGGCAGCAGTAAATGTAGTGAATGGCATTGTTTATAGCAATTGTTGTTACTTTTATTACTATTATTATTATGATTATTATTATTATTGTTGTTATTGTTATTAATAATAATGTTGTATTTGTTGCTATTTGTTGTTGTTGTTGTTTCTTGTGGATTTGCTCGTTGGTTTTCTTGTTGCTTTTTCAGGTGGTCTCGATCTGTGTTGTTGTTGGTGTTGTGGCTTCTTTTGTGGCGGCTTAATTGAATATTCATTTGATTCATTTGCTTTTGGTGGCATTTTTGATAGTTGCTTTTATGCATTGAACATTGAGCTTTTGACTTTGTTGCTATGCACAGTTCCATATCACTAAAGTTATATATATATATTTATATATATATATATATATATATTGTTATTTTATTTATATTTGTTTTTATTTGTATAAAAATGTCTTCTTTTAGTTACAGCAATTTCACCTACTTTGGGGTGTACTCGTTGTGGGCGTGGTGTACTTCTTAGGTGCAAATTTAACTTAAAGCTGTGGCACAACGCGCACATCTGTAAATAAAAATAGTTACTCATTATTATACAGTTAATTATATAGTATTAAATTATAATTAAAATACAATTTAAAACATTTAAAAATTAACAAAAAAAGTTGAAGAATTTCATTTGAATTGCTGACAAGTTGCCTTTCAGCCACACAACTTAAAGCCATTTTATAAATAATATAGACTTTAAGCCACATTCAGTTAGTAGCAAAACAAGACAAGGACAAAGTTTTTGGCCTTGTTTCAGCACAATTTTCTAACTGAATTTTTGTGCTTTGTGCCAACAGGCAAAAAGCTTAAAAATTTCACTAAAAATAAATAGTTTATTTAACATTTTCTCAACTGCAAAGTGAAACAAGTTTTGCTACAATTTGCAAGTTTCATTTAAATAGATAAAAATTAAAATTTAGTAGCTAGTGTTAATGGCTTTAAAATGTTATATAAAACTGTTTATGGCTTATATTAAATTATAATATAAAATTAATTAAAACTTCAAAGTTCGCTTGAAATTAACGCGATTAACATTTTTTTCTCTTTGTATTTTTAACTGCATATCAGAACAGATAGTATATGTATGTGTATTTATGTGTGTATGTGCGTGTGTGTGTTTATAGTCAAATTAAATTACCTATGAGCTGTGTGCTGTCACCGCCATAGCTTTTACATGCAATTAACTGTAACTGCCTTCATCGTTAAAATTATGCTGATTGCCGTTTCATGTGCAGTTGCCATTTGAGTGCATTTAAAATAAAAAATAAAAAAGGAAAAAAAAATGGGAAAATGAATAGCCTGTAGTACCACCCAATAAACTGAATAGACACTCAACTATACACACACACAAATAGACACACAGACACACAGTGGGACAGTTGTAGTAACGTCAATTGCAATTTTATATCAACGCAAATTGCAATTTAATTGAAAGTGCTTCGACGGCCATGAAAGCAGCATAAAATGTACCGTTAAACAAGTTGCGAGTGGCAAAGTATTCACTGTGGGGAATACTATGATTCTAATGGTCTTTACAAAGATTTGGTATGAGTGTGTAGCAAGCACAAGCAGAAGAAGCAGCAGCAGTAGAAACAGAATAGTAGTAGCAGTAGTAGTTGTAATAGGTGAAGAGTAAAAGAGAAAAAAGAGCAGAAAGAGTAGCAGATAGCAAAGGAAACAGCAGTAATTTTCGATCAATAGAATGATAATTGATATGTTTTACTATGTTTGCTGATTGCATTGAATCCTCTTACTCGTAATGGAATCAATTATCACATAAATACATATACACCACAAACGGAATGGAATGGAACAGAAAAACCAAACAGAATCTTAATATCTTGTATCAATTATCATTAATCAATATATTTGTAAATGATTTAAAATTACACACACACACACACACACACACACACACACACACACACAAACAGCAACTCATTTTGTACTAACTATAAGTGAGAGCAAATGGTTTATCCTTTTATATCCTTATTGTATACGTTTCAAATTAAGTTGAAAAGAAAGTTATTTGTATAAAGTGAAAACGTAATTTTGCAGTTGATTGTATTAAAAAGTCATCGGGTAATCACTAGGATTGTTCATATTACCATTAGCAGCTCCTTTTCGCAGTGGGGATTCCGTTTGGTACCCAAAGGACTGACATATACGCTGCCAAAGCAAATATAACAAGCAGCAGCAGGAACACTCAAAGTTGTGCGACTAAAAGCATATCCTGCAGAGCGAAACCGAGCTTAAAATAACAACTACTATTGGAAGCAGCTGAAACCTTACAGTGATATCCTTTAGGAGCTGCTTTAGTCTGTTTTTTACAGGGTATTTTTTCTTTTTTAAATGAATACTCGTAAAAAACAGACAATTGCAGTGAGTTAAGCAAACAAATGCAAATAATAAAGAAGAGAAAAAAAAGGCTGTGCGTGGCCAGAGGGTCCCAGTGGTATCCAGGCACAGGACATGGATAACCAACTCGCACGTGGGCGTGGCATGCATACGGCAAAACGATTTTCAAGTGCCCCTCAGCTGTGTGCAATAATTTTTACGTTTACCACAATGAAAATATACACGCACACATATGTATGTATGTATGTATGTATGTATGTGTGTGTGTGTAATTGTATACTGTTCATTTTTGGGCTGCAATTTAAAATCAAATTTAATTTGATTAAATTTCTGATTTATGAATAATATTTGCAATTTGATATCCTTAAGCCTCGTTGCATAAATATTTTAACTGTTTAATTCCAATGTTGGCTAAATGCTTGTGGTATAAACAGGTGTTAAACAAATTGACGCTAATTGAAATTAATTTTTTACAAATTTCAGCAACATATATACATCTATATATATATATTTATTTATATATGTATATATATATATATATATATATATATATAGGCTCATTCCTGTTGGCACATGCGCTATAAACAAGTTTGTGATTACGTGATTTGGCCAGATGCCAGTGCCAAGATACGTCTAAAAGAGTGCACCAGTTATCCTGCTGTTGGCTGTTATTTTCTTTTTTTTTATACTACTATTGTTGTTGTTGTTGTTGCTGTTGTTTGTTAGCAAGTTGTTGCCTGTTTTCTGCCTGGCTGAGCTCACCTGGCCTCACCTTGACACTCGCTCAACTGCAGCTAATGCGAAGGGGCCAATGCGAGTGTATCTATAGCTGGGAATCTGCTTGACTTGTTATGTGTATGCGTGTCCATTGGTTTTACAGTTTTTCCACACATATACATACTCACACATATAAAGCCATACAGGCAGTTTTCAATTAACAGCGCGTTGTGTGAAAATATTGTAGCATACTTTTCTGCGCCGCTTGCCATACATCGCTTCAAATTGAAACAACATTGTTGTTTGTGTCATGTTTGCTTTTACCTCTGTATGCATGTTGTATGTGTGTGTGTGTGTGTGTGCGTGTGTGTGTGTGTGTGTATTCTGTGCCATGTCATCTGACTAGCATGTCTGTTGCACACATATTTGCAATTTTTGTGGCATGTCCAACAAGCAAATCACATATCGCCTGCAGCTGCAACAAATCTGCAATTTGCCTCCTTTTCGATTGCATAAAATATATATATATATATATATTGTATATAGACCTTAAAAGACATTGTTCAAACAATCTCAATCTATAACAAAAACCTATGTAAAACATTTCAAATTGCCACTAACTCAATTTGCTTATAAAATTAAAATTAACTAAGCAGCTTATGCAATTAGCATAAATTGAGTTAAAATTGTGGCCAATAATGTTGACAATACAAATGCAATTTATGCATTAAATTACCATAAAGAATGTTACTTAACTTTTAAGACAAATTTAAGGCAATTACTTCAACTATACATAGCATATATATGCATAAATATAGAATAAATTTCTTTATCAAATGCAAACAGAATTTTGAAACTGCTGCTAAGCTGGTTAGATATGCATTCTGTGACTTACAATTTGCACTTGATATAAGGCACATAAATATAGACTATATATAAATTATATAGATAAATGTATATATTATATAAAATTTATTAAAGCTATTTTAAGTTAGTTTTTTATATACTTTTTATAGCAACAACTTTTTTGATTGAAATGTTTTCTTTTTACTTCACAGTTTCTTTTCCAACTTATATAACGATTTGAGTATAGATTGTATTTAATATACTTTTATTTATGTAATTTGAGCTTACATTCTTATATATATATATATATATATATAAAGTATATATCATTCTTAACATTTGTTTAGTTGTTAGACACATGGTAATTGGTTTTGTCATCTCTATTATTCGGTTGTTTTTGTGTCTTTGTGGGCTGAAAACATTTTGATGGATGTGCACTTCAGGTCATGAAATGTCTGTGGGCAGCTATAATAATAATAGTAATAATAATAATAAAATAATAGCTAATATGCTAAGAATAGCCAAGCGTGAACAAATAGCAAACCAAAGACAATAAGCATGTGTAAGCGTGTGAGAGCATGCGGGAGAGAGAGAGAGAAAGAGCGAAAGATAATTGCATAGAATGAGATAGCTAAACCCTCGAGTGGAGCGCTGGCGCCTTTCATTAGACAAATATTATTTTGCCTGGCTACAGACACACACACACACACACACACATACTCGGACAATGCTGTAGCGTGCGACAATCAAACAATAGCAAAGTATATATAGAATACATACACGCACACACATAGAAAAGCAGAGAGTATGAGAGACACACACACATAGATAGATAAAAAATGGTTTACAATTAGACAATGGCAAGCAACAAGCAAAGCGATTGCAGTGCCATTGCCTGAAACACAACGTTTGAGGACAAATTGTATGCCGGCTAATGCTGCTGCTGTTGCTGCTGTTGTTGCTGCTGCTGCTGCTGCTGCTGCTGTTGCTACTGTATCTCTATCCCTCTCTTCTCTGCTGTATAATGTTCTCCTTTGTCCTTTGCTTAAATAAGCTCAAGTAGCTGCGCTTCAGTGAGCAGCTGAACCCATGAAAACCTCCCTTTCCCCTTCCAACCGCTACCACCTACTGGGGCTGCCCTTCAAAAGCCAACAAATCGGACAACATCGTATCACCAACTCTTCCCCCCTTTGCTGACTCCCTACCTCCATCCTCTACTTACCCTGTTTCTACTTTATTTATTTATTTATTTTGTTTTTTTTTTCTTTTTTGCGAACTCTCTTTCTCTCTGTCTGTCCGCTGAGCCTCCCCAGAGTTCTATTGTATGACATTTGAGCTAAAAGCTTCGAGTGGCAGCCCAAAACACTTTTCCAATTAGGGTTTCTATAATGAAAAACTGTAACGTTTGTGCCGTTATTCCGCCAAAAGGCATTTTCGGTTCGGCTCAACTCGGCTTGGTACAAAACACTCTTAAAAACCTTTCCCAAGGACATTGTGAGAAACATTGTCAACGACGCTTCCGTTACTGATGCTTCTCCAGCTAAGGATAACACTGCGACTTGCGACTTGCCACTAAGGCTCAAACTGTGCCTGTGGCTGATGCTGTAGCTGTGGCTGTAGCTGTAGCTGTAGCTGAGGCAGTGGCAGTGGCTGAGGCTAAGGCTGATGTTGTGTTCCCTTCTTGTTGTACGACAAGTTCTTTTTCTTTTTAATCACTTTTCAGGGTCTAGCGCCCAGTTGTTGGTGTTGTTGTTGTTGCTGTTGTTGTTGTCGCTTACCCTACTTGGAAACGCTTCCTTGGGCTGTTTACATGCGCAATTTACTCAAGTGTTTGCTGTTTATATCATTAAAGCATTGTCTATAAAGTTTGAGCAGAAAACATAAGCACAACTTGATAAGCTGCCAACTAAATACTGTATGCTTTGGCTATATAGATATAGATAATGATTGGATATTGAGGCAGCTTAAGAACTTCATAAAATGTGAATAATAATAAAATTGGCTATAGAAATTGCTATATAAATTTATATATTGGAAAAATGTCGTTCAATTCATTTTCTACTCAATTAAAAATATGAATCGATTTTGGCTAAAGGTATAAAATTGTTTTAATAAATTTCTTATCTAATGCTGTTACTACCATATAATATATGATCTATATATATCATAATATACATATATATATATATCATTTGTATATATATATATATCTAAGTGTACGTGTGTTTAGATGGATGAACAGGAGCTAGCAGCTCTTTGGCCATAATCTACTTGGCCTACTTGGGGCTAAGTGCGCTTTTAGATAAAAGTCGCTGGCGAGGCGGCACGCATTGAGAAGGTAGCAAAAAGGGGCATACAAGGGGGTAATATATATATAGTATATGTAGTATATATAGTAGGGTAAGAGTATCCTTGAAAACCCAACGGAGCTTGTGTGGGTGCGCCCAATGTTGTGCTACGGCATAATTTGTTGCTTCAAGTGAAAAATTGTCAAGCACATCTCAATGTTAATGTTATACGACGAGAAGAGTAGAAAAAAAATTGAACTTTTCGAGGTTACAACATTTTATTGGCTTTGTTGTGGTACAACATATACACACACACATAAACATATTTATATAGGCATAAATATCACATAAAATAGTCGCAAACATTTTCGTGTTTATTTCGCTTGAAAGAGCGCAAAAATGTCGCTCCAAATATTGTTTTCTGTTGAAAATTGTTTTTGTTGTTGTTGTTGTTGTTGCTGTGCTTTAACAGAAGTTCACAAATTTCCCTTTCTATACCCTAACCTGCAATAGTATATATCTCTTTTATAGCCTTCTATGTTTAAATTAACTTTCAAGTAATTTGGTTTTATCAGTTTGCATTTTGCTCTTTACTCTTAGAAAGGGTATTTTTGATGTCGGCTTGACTAGACTTGGAGTTATCCTTTACTTTTTACTTTGCCGCTGTCACAGCATGTGTGCTCCGTGAGTGTGTGTGTGTGTGTGTGTGGGAGTGTGTCATACGCTTGGGCGTTGCTGTATAACATGCATCCCGTGTAGCATGTAGAAAGTGCAGCCAGGCGGCAATGCGACATGAAGATAGAAAGAGACACCATAAAAAAAAGGCAAAAATATAGTTGAAGAGGGAGTGAGTCAGATGTGTGTGTGTGTAAAAAATGTTTTGGTTATATAATCAGTTCATGGCATTTAAGTAAAGATTCGGTGCAAAACTTAACCCTTTTATCAAAACTGGCAAAACTTCAGCTTAAACACTTGAAGGCTCACTAGAAATATTCTGGCCAACTAAATGAATAACTTATAAAGTTGGCTAAGAAGCTTAGTTAAATGCCGCTTAGGGCTAAATGCAATGGAAATTGCACTTAATTAAGTGTAACTCAACATAAATAATGAATTGCATAAAAGGACGATGACAAAGCGGACCCCAGAGAGAGAGAAAGAGAGAAGCTGAGCGAATTAACTTTGAGTGAAACAGCTCAAAGGGATTATATATAAAGCTCAAAGAACATCCTTATATAGTACAAAGATACACACACGCACACACTCACACATACATAAAAGGCAACTTAATTAATTAAACTTCAATTATGATTTACATTTAAGTACAACATAAACATAAAATGTTTATACAATCAAATATTTAGCATCAACTGAGATTCATTTCATATTCCATATGTATATAACACACTCACACACACACACACTGCGTATATATGTACTAAAAAATCATTGCTGCAATTTCTTTAGTCAAGTGAGAATCACAGCGAAGAGCTGCTGTCACATGAAAATTCCAATCTTTCATAGCATTCCTTGTAGCATAGCAAAACCTTCTCTCTTCTCTCCCACTTAACTGCCAGCAACTATGCCCATTACTTTATGGGATTGCAAGAGTATTATTTTAACTGCTTTTTACAGTTTAATTGGATTTGTACAAAACTATTCCTATGATGTATATATATATATATATATATATATACATAGATATAGCTGCTGACAACTGTATGGACACAAATGTTGCAATGAGTGCCAGAGGCTCTATGGGTTCGCCTGCTTTATGCTCCCTTGGAAGTAGACTCTAAAAGTTGGATATGTGTAATGGTATATATGTAAACTTGAAATTAAAGTTCCGTTATGTAAGCTTTTTGTGCTATGTTATACTCTTCATTAGTATATAATTCTTATTGGAACATATCATATTTGAAACTAAGGCAAGATTAGTACTACATTGCGTATACTTGATTTCTTTAATAGACGCTACTCTTGAGTCTCTCTCTTCTCTCATCTCTTCTCTTGATGAATGGTGTTGCCCTAAAGATAGAGTTGGAAAGAAGTTGCAATGATGTTACGATAATAATAGAAACATTCATTAAAAGATAGCTGAGACTACCAGTGGTTGGCGCTGGGCCAAGCGACTTGGCGCTTAGCTGAACTCTTAAGAAGGAGTAGGCCAAAACGAGTTCATTCACAGGGCTTAAACAGTAGGCATCTTCTTTAAATCTATATGTATGTTTGATAACAGTTAATATATGTATATAACAAGTAATTTAAGCTTATCCTAGCATCAAATTATATATGATTAACTTGTTCCTTAGTAGAAAGAAAAGCAGACAGTTTCCCTTTTTCTTTTCCATGTAAAAACTAGATTAAGTTGCCTTAAAAGAAACCAATTTGATAAACATAATCTAAATTGTGAATAACAGTATGTATAGCTAATATAATATAAAGACTACAGAAGCATATTAAAATAGATTAAGTACTATATCTTAGCTGCTTATAGCAGAGTTAGAGTGTAGTTAGTTTTGCATAATCAGCAGCAAAGTTTTAAAGTATTTCTAACCACCAGCAGCTACCTTTTGTGGTCATCAAATTTTAAAATTCTCACTTACAACTTTCCTCAATTTTCACAAACACCCACGCACACACACATACACATAGTGTACACATATATGTTGTATGTTGGGTGGCACTTTAAAACAGTCTAAGTTCTTCCGCTTACATCACATTGTCGACCGCAATTTTGCACAGACAATCAACAGGCACAGAGAGAGGCCTGTAGGTTCTATTAAAGCCAATCTAAGGGCTAGAGCCAGGCAGTATATAGAAAGCCATTAGGGGTGCCCTGGCACCACATAAAATGGTGGCAATAAAAAGGAAAGAAAGAAGAAAAAACTGTATAAAAGAAAGCAAGAAAGAAACTCAAGTAAGTTAAGACAACAACTGCGAGTAAAGCAGAAGCGGAGGCATATGCGGAGGCAGAGACAGAGGACACATAAAACCAAACAATTGCTAAAAATCAAATGTGACAACTTTTACCAAAATTAAAATCAGCAAAAGTAAAAAGCCAACAGCCAGCGGCAATGGCAACGGCAATGGCAATGGCAACGGCAATGGCAACGGCCACAGCACATAAAAAAAAAGAAAATAACACAGTGAAATCGAAAGAGACAAAGCATAAGGGAGAACAAGAGAAATATATACTAGTAGTAGAGAAGTAGAAGTTAAAGAAAAAGAAAAACGAAAAGAAGAAGAAGGAAACTTATAGTTGGTAGTTGGGCGTGTCGTAAGCCGTGGGCAGTGGGCGAATCATTGATGCCAAACGGAAATGTGCGCACTTTCAAGAAGTGCACTAAAAATGGCGACGAGCACTTCCGTTGATGGCCCGACTAGAAGAACTGGCTAGCTGGCCATATATATCTGTGGCACTCTGGCTGGCTGGGAGCTGATTGTGGTATGGCTTGTTTGTGCCTTGTTCGACTGCCTGGCGGCTTATGAGCTGCCAACCAAACCACCCACATAACCAACATATACACACACACAAACAAACACACATATACATACATACAGACAGAGAACAAATGTTCGCATAAAAGTTGAGTGATAGTTGCAAGCGCCGGCAGCTGAAATCACGGACCCGGATAACGTCAGAAACAAGAAATAGGAAAGACACTTGCAACTGTGGCCACGTTGAGGCAGGACACCCATACCAATCAGCACACAGTCAACACACACTGCACACTGTCTATAGTCTATAGTCCGCTGTGTGTCTGTAGTCCCCAGATGCTACAACTCAGTCCACAGGATCTGACTGCTATGTAAACAAGCGTCATTTCAAATTGCATTTAAAGTGCTTAAAATACTTTGCTCTTAGCCGGACGCTTTGCTGGGACGTCGGCTTCATTAGTGCAACTTGTGCGCACAACATGGCGTATGATTAATATCATTACGTCTGTAAGTAATGAACCTAAGCTTTAGCTTTAGATTTAGCTTAAGCTTTAGCTTTAGTTTTTCCCCTTTGGCATCGCCTATATTAATCGCTAATTGCTTATGTCGCATATTGCATAATAGCATCTGCTATTCATACACACACACACACACACACACACACACACACACACACACAATTGTATATATAATATATATAGAGAGGAATCTGACAATCAATTCCTGGGTCAGGATATGGGTTCGTAACGGAACGAAACGCTTGCCCTGGAAAGAGGCAATAAAATTTGGTCAAAAGCAGAACCATAGATAAGCGTCAAACAATTCACACATTTTGCTGGGCCCGACAGTTTCCAGCTCTTCCTCTATCTTTTCCACTAACTGTCTCTTTCTCTCTTTCTGTCGCTGTCTTTGTTTTTCCCTCTTTGTTTCTGCTGCTCTACAGTTCTACAGTTCCTTTTGCTAAAAGTGCGCTCAAGCGTGAATATTAAACGTTTGCTATGCACATCAATGGGGCACAGCACAGGGGACACATACACACACACAGTAGGGGACGCACAGAGGGGGAAGCGGGCAGGCGGCGCACGGGTGTAGCATCCCTTACGCAACCACAACGCAACGCAGGCGACATGCGAACAAGATTGAAAACTTTGATGAAAAACTTTAAGTAAAGTTACAAAATGTATGAAGAATGAATTTCCGTAAACCTCTTCAATAACTATTTACCTAACGATTCTAAAACTTATTTATATATATATATATATATATACCTATATATTTAAAGTAGTTGTATTTAAGCAACTGTAAACATATTTAATTTTTATAAGAGAGAAGAGGCAAAAGCTGATGAGTTGATGTTTAACTTGTTTCAATGACAGAAAATAGTTGAAAAGGAATTTATAAAAACAAAATGACAAGGATAAAAAATAAACAGAATTTCTTATTAAATGTCAAGCACATTCATAGTTTTATCCTAGAGATTTATAGTGTCGCCTGCTGTGTGTTTTCATCAGAGTATTCCAGGATTATTTTTACAGTTATATAAATATACATATATATGTATATGTTATATATATTATAACATATATATATATATATATATATATATATAAAGGTTGATGCAAACTTTAAGAACGATTCAATAAAGCTAACAAATATTTTGTCAGCTGACGATTTGAACTCATTCATTTTGAGTAAGGGACACGCATAGCTTTGTAATAAAAGATATATATATATATATATATATATATTTATGGGGTCATGGGCTCATGGGTAGATTTTGTTGCCCCAAATAACATTTTGAATGTTTTGATCTTTGCAGTGTAACAATTTCTTTAAAGTTTGGTTTTGGCCTTTCGCGTTGGCTAATCACAAACCGTTTGACATGCGGTTGTTAGCCTCAAAATAGAGTTCGAAAAAAAGCAACAACAAATTCTTAAATGAATTAACAATGGGGGTCAAAATTTGTAGTGATTAGGCAACAGGCAATAGGCAATAAAGTGAACAAGGATATTGTCGCTGTCGCTGTTGCCGTCGGTCTTGCTGACGGCAGCTCTTTAAATCATAAATTGAACCCACAGGAATGCATATTAATATGCAAAGCACGGCAGCCAGTTGCTGTGATGCTGTCAAGGGCTATAGCAATAGGTGGCTGTATGTGTGGGTTGAGTGGGTGAGTCAACATAATGAATTATGCCACGCCTAACGAGACAACATAGCAGTCAGCGTGGCGCTAGAATTGCTGCTGCTGCTGTTGCTGCTGTTGCTGCTGTTGCTGCTGCTGCTACGCAAGAGAAATCCAATAAAAATTCAATAAATTCCGCACAATGCTCGTAATGTTGTGTAAGTGTATGGGTGGTTGTATAGGTTAACTGTGTGGGTGGCGTGTGTGTGAGTGAGTGTGAGTGTGAGTGTGTGCGAGCGAGTGTTTGTGCATGATAAAATGAGGAACTAAGAGAGCAAAGCTATGCACGTGGGGTTAGACAAGCTGGCAATGCTGGCACAGACACGATTTTGCCATGACGCTTCCATTTTCCCAACACGCACACTGTAACATACATAGACACACACACACACACAAATAGACAGAAATACACACGCTTAATTTACGTTCGCTTTCTTTTCCTTTTTTTTCCTATGACGCCTAAAAATAGGCAATGGCCAAAAGGGCAAGAAAGTGACCGGAAGTCGATCTCGACCCCAAGAAATATGGCAAAAAAATTAAATTTTATCCAAAATGTCTGTGAGTGCCAAGTCATTAATTGACGTCAAAAATAGGGTTAATATAGCACGCACACAACATAAATATATAAATATATATATATATATAAAGACACACCCACACACATACACACAAAGCAATCAAATGTATATATATACATATATATAGATGCTGTTACATTTGTCTTCCGTTAAGGACTCTTACCATTGTGCCTAGTCTTCATTTGATGTCAACACAGTCATCAACTGACTGTCGTTTGAAATTGCTGGCGACCTTTTTGTGTTGCCTGCCAGGCAAATGATGCCTATTTGATCAGCAGCCGGGCAAAAGGATAAGCAAAATGAAGCGCAAAGCAACAAAGAAATGGAAATAACAAAAATAAAAATAAAAAAAAAAAATGGAAGAAAAACAGACTAAAGAAGAAGCACGCGCGCCATAACGTTAAACGAATGCAAAGGCAAAAGGGACATTTCCAATACCCTATATCCGATTACAGTTAAAACTGGGTATAATTAAGTTAAACAAATGTTTCATAGCCAAGAAAGCTCTGTATATACATACATATATATATTTATATAAGGATACAATATATAAATCTATAATTAATGGTAGAGTTCTATAAGTAGTAAGTGTAAATTTTATGGATATATGGCTGAAAAGCAGGATATCTGTTGGTCTCTCTTTCTAGCCTCAAATGTTGTTGACTTGGTTATCTGGTGTTCTGTGTTCTGTGTTCTTTTCTTTTTGTGTTTTTGCAATAAGTCGAGTAGAGGGACATACTAACCTAAAGTCGTAGGCTGGCTGGGTCAGCAGTTAACCAGGACCCTCTAGTTATACTCCTTGTTGCCATCAAGCAGTTATTGTTGTTGTTGTTGTTACTTGTTTTGGTGTTGGTTTCTATGTAAATTTTTATGAGCACGCGGGAAAATGTAAGCGCAAATAAAATTAATACGAAATTGCCGTTTGTATTAGTCGCTGATAGTCGCAGTTGTTGTTGTAGTAGTAGATGTTGTTGTTGTTGTTGTTTTGGATATAGTTGTTGCTTTTATTGTTGTTGGGTTGTTGCAGTTGTTAAGGGTAAATTGATTTTATATCTTCTTATTTATTTTATTAAAGGATATTCTGTTGCGGCAGCAGTTGATAGTTAAATAGCTTTTGATGTTGTTTTTATTTTTAAATTAAATTATATCCGACATTCTGGCATTGTGTTTATTGGCTCTTAGTTTGTTTCAATTAAATTACATGCAAGAATTGCAATCAAATTTATTACAATTTTGTTTTTTTTTTGATTTTTGTTTTTTGTTTTTGTTGAATTATATATTTAAATAAACCCCAGAGCATAGCTTATAAATAGATCAAAGGGGGGTGAATTTCATATATATCATTTTTGATATGGCGCATGGAAGCACACAATATTTTCGTTATTAAAAATTCATAAATGTAAAAATTTTTTTTGTGGCAAAGAACATAAATTATTGCTGAATACTTTCATGTGCCTCAAGTTAAATAAGAAAGAAATTAAATAATAAAACTTTTCTTCGTGCAAGCTGTTACTCAATTTCAATTTGGCCAATTTATACAATAAAATAACTCATTTGCTTTGCAATTGTTAACAGAATAATTTCACAATTATTAAAAATTCAAGAAAATGTTTCTGCACTTAAAAAGTTTACTGCACGAAACACGCTTAAACACATTGAGAGACAGAGAGAGAGAAAGAGAAAAGCGACAAAGCAAGAACCGTAAAAAGCCAAAAGGCAGCAAAAACTTTAGCCGCAAAAATAGATTCTTACACTTTTGTTTTCTCTCTTTATAAGAAGGAAACAAAAAAAAAAAAACGTTGTTCTGCTGTCATTCGTTCTGCCAGGCAGCAAAACACGCGCGCGTTTCGGCAGTTTTGCTGCTGCTGCTTCTTTTTCTGCTGCTTTCCAAAAAATAACTCTAGGATACACAAAAAGACACGCTGTGTGCGTGTTGGTGCTTCTGTATGTATGTATATATATATGTGTGTGAGTCTGCTTAGCACAAAGGTGAAACTTTGGCTGCCAGGACGACTTGTTGTTGTTGCTGCTGCTGCTGTTGTTGTTGTTGCTGCTGTTGCTACTGCTACTGACTGGCAGTTGATATAATCATGAGAGTACGAATTTGGCTTAAAAAGCAAACGACAAATTAACGACGAGTGGTTGAGCAAGCGGATAGAAAGCGAAACGAATAACAGGAAAGTGCACGAGAAAAGTGTATAAAAATACATTTAGTAATAAATTAAATGATTTGCACACTAACCCCAAATACACATACATATACATAAACATATACATATACAGAAACATGAAAACACACATACGAATATATAAAAACAGGCACACGCATATAACCAACACGCGCGCAAAACTAACGAAGCGGCGCGGCAGCAGCTCAGTAGCAGTGACAGCATAAAACACACACCCACATACACACGCATACCATAGCACGCAAAAGTCTGAGCAGAAAAGGACATGAACATAAATACATAAATAGTAGTATATTCGTTGCTTGATTTCTGCCTATTTCGTGCACAGTGGGCACCACTGTTTAGGTATGTGTATATACTATGTGTGTGTGATTGCGTGGGTGCGGGTTGGTAGTAGTAGACGACGATGTGTATTAATGCCGCCGCAGCCGCAGCCGCTGCCCGCCGTAGCTTAGCGCGCAAAAACCGACAGATACACGAGCATTTAACACCCAAAAAATGCGTGGCGCATGTTAAAAAGGGAGTAAGCAGGCGGTAACAGCAGCAGCAGCAGTTGTTATAAAAGGTAGTAGAAAATGCTACAAGCTCTCAAAACATTTCACAAGATTTTTGCAAATTAATCAAATTTTTTATATTATTTTTTTTTTTTGCATGTACTACGGATAGCAGTAGTTAACTTTTTCTTATGATTTTTATGCATTTGTATGTATTTGTGTGTATATAATATTTTACCGCACTATGATATCCTGGCGCGTTTTTGTACCGCACACGCTTATATCCTGTACTCAACTGATGCAGCCTTTTTTTATGTCAAGTGAGCAGGATAACGACGACAGAGCCGCAAAAGCTTTCGCACCGCGCAGCCAACTTTAGGTGAGTACAAAACCTGCGCGCAGCTAACTTCATTCGAATTAAAACTGTTCCACAACAGTTGAACGGTTATTTAAAGGACGAATTTAAATATATTTTACCCAAACTTAAATTTTCATATTACCTGATACTAAAATAAATTGAAAAACTTTATTCTTATATTTACTTAATTCTTTTAATTACAAGTAATCATTCTCATTTCATGGCATACACATTTTTTAGTAAAATTTGACTGGTTTCTTTAAAGTATGGAAATAAACTTCTTGAAATCTATTTTGTTTCAATATTTTTGGAAACTCTTTTTTTGAGTAGACCACTAAGGAAACTATATAGTCTCTGATTTAAAATCTAAAATCTATTTATCTTTCATCAATCTATTCAACATCGTGTTTTTTTATTGTTTAACAATTATTCAGGCATGCGTCAAAAGTAAATGTTCATTATTTTTACTATAAATATATACAAATGCGGGCTTCAATCAATATTTAAACAAAGAAACTAAAAATTATGGGTCTTTAGAATGTCGCATGATTACGTATAAAGTAAATATCGTACTCCTTTTCAATCCATTTGATAAGCTTATCTACATATTTAATAACGATTGCTTTATCCACAATGGGTTCGAACACTGCATACAGCTCATAGGTGGCAGTAACCCAAGCAAGCACTACCTCACGATCCCTGACTTCATAGATTAACTTTAGCGGTCGTGAAGCATTGTGTATGCGATGCAGTAGACTGCAATAGATTGCTTCAAGACGTTGAAATTCCGGCAATGATTTATACGGATGTCGTATCATTGGGCAGAGTAATTGTGCCGTTGCCTTTGGTTTATACAAAAAGTGTCGAAGATCTGGTAAACTCAACACTTGTTGATAGAGTTTGGCATTAAAAGTTTGCTTTAGTTCGTCATTGATAGCCCGCAAGCAGAGACTGCGCCGTAATTTATCGGTTATTTGCTGCTTGGCCTCAGATAATGTATGAAATGCATCACGATCAACTGACATTAGCAACAAGCATGCTGGGCAATCATCAGCCAAATACGAGACATGTGCATGTAAATAACCATTCATATCAAATTTAGGTAGGCAAATTGGTGTCCAATTCTCCGAATTTTTAAATGACTCTGAGCACTCAATAAGATTGAATATTATACGTAAATCCGCCGGATGTATTGAGTATTTTTTCATGCGTACCAATGCAATCAATTTGTTATTAGCTATCAGTACAGCAAAAACAAGATTTTTAATTTTGGAACAATTGCTCTGGATAGCGCTGATGATAGTGGATCGCACATTATTTGGCAGAGGAAACACGCGTATAGAATTCGTTAAAAAGGTAAAGATATTGTTCGTAACTGTAAGTACATATAAGATAAAATTCAAATTAAGGATAATGGTAAATTAAAGTAAAAGCCATTTAGCGGACATCAAACGTCGCACAGTTTTCACCGCTCAACAGAGGTGTCCGCACAAAAGTTTTCATTGTAAAACATACCCTTTGCATTGCTACTGTCATTGGCCAACAAATTGTAAATTAACCTTTCACTTCCAGATAGTAAGCGTCTTAAATCGAAATTTTTTCGCTTTTCGAATATTTTTGACATGTGGGAATAGGTTAGTGTAGAGACTATCTGATAGTAAACATCGCTAAAAGATAAACAAAATAATATATTATCTGTCTGTTAGTAAAAAATATGTAGCTACCTACCTTAATTGGAGCTGTAACTGTTGAACGCTCATGTTGGTACGTGATGCGGCTACTAAGATTAGAGAGTTTCGCTGCATAAAGGCAAATTTAATACCTGCTGCATGTATCGAAGTAATGGCATCTTGACCAAGCTGCACAAAGCTAACCAGCGCCTGGATTACGCCAAATAGAGTAACCAGCTTGTCCTCGTTACCATGTAGAGAGTATATGGGTTTTCCTGCTTCACTTAGTATAAATATGTGTTTCTTTTGACCACGCCATACGCTGTCATGCTGATAGTCATAGAAATCATCATCTAAGACATTGGTACTGGAGCTATCCTCGGTTTTAGTGCTGGTGGAAGTGCTCAGCGCCAGTGATTCTACGGATGCAGCTAAATCCTTTTTTGATTGTATCGTTACTGCGTCTGTATCTGGGCTGAGCGCGGCACGTGGACGCGTAATCAGCTCATCACGCAATTCCGAAATAATACTATGACGCTGTTGTTCAGCTTCAGTGTTTACCGCTTCCTGATAGAGATCACCAGCGCTGAGCTCCTCTTCCTGTTCGTGTTCATTATCACCCTCCGCATCCATATACTCACTTGTAGAATTCGTGTCTGATGTTGCTGCATTGAGGGGCGTTTGTTCTATTTCCATGTTTTGCATACTAATTTTGTAATGCTCCAAACATAAACATTATTGCCATGAAAATCGGTAGGCATTCGCGGACTCGGTATTATAAACTCATCGATAGATTTGTATCGATGTCTTTTTGGTATTTTTCTATAATTACAGCAAGTCTTTATACTTATCCGAAATTTATGAAATTGATGATAAATGATTAAAAATCAACCTAAACTTAAAGCATAATTTAATTTCTTTTTAGTTTGTGTTCTGTTAACACCACTCTAATCATTAACAGTACTCGCAGAAGTCTTTTGTCGTATACAGATACGGTTACACTGGTTGCATGTTATGAAAACAGCGGCTGCAGCACGCGTAAAATGTTTAGAAAATCTTTAAGTACTTGTGAGTATATGAATTAAAATTTAATGAGAATATTTAATATTTTTTATTTTCGTCTTTATTGCATACAGTGCCGCGGTTTAGTCAGCTATGCGCACTGCGTGGACGCCTTCAAAGTACACAAACAGTTGCTGTACCAAGCCCAACTACAAAGAATGAGGAGCCTGAAGAAATTTCTAATGTCGAAGAACGCATTTTACAGAATCCGGATTATTTTCAGGTGCATAATTTGTTTACAGTGCGTGATTTGTTTAATGCCCGCGTACATTATGGACATAAGGAAGGATCCTTAGATGATCGCATGAAACCCTATTTGTATGGGAGTCGATTAGGTCATTTGATTTTCGACTTGGACAAGACCGCTGCACACCTGCGTGATGCTCTTAATTTTGCCGCACATATTGCTTTTCGAGATGGCATTATTGTGTTTTTCAATCGAAATGCTCTCAATGCTCATCTTGTTGAGCAAAAGGCCATGGAAGCCGGCGAGTTCTCCCACACACGATTCTGGCGAGGAGGAATCTTCACGAATGCTAATGTTCAGTTTAATGCTGTCACCCGTCTACCAGATCTTTGCATCTTTCTCAATACACAGAATAATGTGCTCACTCAGCACACGGCTGTGCGAGATGCTGCCAAAATGGCTATTCCCACAATTGGCATCGTAGACAGCAATTGCAATCCCAATCTAATCACATACCCAGTGCCAGGTAATGACGATTCGCCCGCTGCTGTAGAGCTTTACTGTAATTTATTTAAAGAAGCAATCTGGCGGGGCAAACACCATCGTCGTGAACTTTTAGGACTGCCACCATTGGACGAAACAAAATTTAAGATCAATCACAGTTGGTCTTCGAAAGGCAAATAAACAATCAACAATAAAAACTGCCTCGGATAAAAAACCCTCATCCGTTGCATTATTCCTGTTAAACATTATTTATCATAAATACAAAATGTTGTTAAAATATGCGATATTTTCTTCTGTTGTATATCTTTAAAGAAATGGCGAACCGCATTGAATTTAAGCCTTGTAGACCAAGGTTAGTAAAATTAGTTTATTTGTCTACATAATAGCAGGCGCTTAAAGTAAGGATACTAAAACTAGGTTTAATTTGTGCTTAATCGCACACTGTTTTAGGGTAACAGTGTGCCAGCTTTAACAAAACTCGAGTTATAGTTTGCGTAGAATGAATTGTTTTGGGTAGGTTCCTGACCGTAGATATTGGAGTTGTATCCTTGTGTCTGACTGAAATAACTGCCTGGCATCAGGGGGCATGTCAAATCCGGAAACTGCTCAATTGGCGGGGGCGGGGGTGGGGCAGTTGTATGTAGAGGAGGCAAGGTGTTTAAATCTACACCAACTCCACCTTTGATTGCCCGCCCAGTACCAAAGTTGTGCGATTTACTGACTCCTGCAGCGACCTGTGGGATTGAACTCTTGTCGTCTTTTTTAGTCCAGTTAGTATTTACCGGCTTACGCACATACACCTGACCTTGTTCCTTAGAGGATTCGTCGCTTTTTTGATTATTTTGCTGCACCCAGTGCTCCGCATGTTTGATTGTCAACATGGCTTTATGTGCACCGATGTATTCTTCAGCTTTTTGAAGACGTTCTAATTGTCTTTCATCTAGTGATTCGCGTGGTAATTTGCTAAGACGTTGAACAGTACGCTTCCAATTATGAAATTCACGGTTTTTAAAAGGTTTCATGGCTTGACGATATTCTCTCCATTGACGTTGACGTTCCTCCTTAGTACCCGGTGGTGCTTCTTCAAGTGGCAATGGTGCTTCCGGCCTTTGAATCCACTTTCCATCTATTTGAACAAATGTACCACCCTTTTTTTTCCTTGAAGCAGGGTTTCTTTGGGATGAATTGTTGCTATTGCTATTGGTGCCACTATTACTACTTCCAGGTGCTGGTGGGGGCGGCATTAAAGCAGAATCCCTTGTGGGATTTGAAATGTTTCTATTATTATTATTATTATTATTATTATTATTATTATTATTATTATTATTAATATTATTATTATTATTATTATTATTATTATTATTATTATTATTATTATTGCATGGTTTATATTTTTTGTTAGGTTGGCTTATTGGCTTTTTGATTTGCTGCTGTGGTTTGTCTTTCGGGACGAGATTCCATAAGCTCGGACACTTAGGCATAGGTGGTTGAATGGGTGGCGGTCGATGTAAGGGCGACATCATATCCTCCCAAAATGGTGGTGGTTGTAATGGCCGGTGGTGTCCTTGTGGACCCGGACCAGGTGGAATTTTACACGAATTTCCATTATTATTACCCGGCATCATGTGTGGTGGTCCACATGGACCAGGTCCTGACCCGAAATTGCTGAAATCCATAGACATTAAAGGAAAAGGCAATGGTGGCGGTCGACTTAATGGTGGAAATGTTTTGTTGTGGCTTCTATTATTATTATTGTTATTGTTGGGCATATATTTATTACCCATGATCTGACCGCCCTGAAGTTGCGTTTTGTTTCCATTACGTGGAACATCCGATGAAGATTCCTTAGCTTCCTTGCTCTTTTTCCAATCAGCAAAAGACATTTGCAGTGGTTTTTTATCCGCTTTCTCTTCAAGGCTTTTATTATTCAAATCTTCAGAAGGCGAGTTGCCTTCTGCAGCCGAAATATCAGCCATTTTACAATGTCTTTGCACAAACAAAAATACAAATTTTTTTACGACGGAGAGAAATGTCGAAAAATTTTTGTGAGTTTAGACCGATAACTGATTGTAGTTGGTTATGCAGCAAGGGCTACAAAACAACCCTCTTGTTAAGCTATCTGGTAACTCTAGGAAGTATTAATTCGATAGTCTGCTGAAAATAAGTTACAGTTATAAGGTTATTAATATACCAATAATTATTAAAATTTAATTGTGTTCTGTGTACCAAAAAAATACAATCATACATAAACATAAAATAGCATTTTGAGTTGGTATATTTTAGGGACAAATCATATTGATAAACCGTGGATATTGACATTACTCTAGTAATGAACACACAAAATATAAATATCAGTTCTTACTAATAAAATAATTGATTGCATGTTTAAATTTAGTTATTGCAACATAATACCGTTTTTCTATCGATATAAATTAAATTAGATGTGATCGATAATACCGATAATAGTTTTACAGAGGAATCAGTCGCAGAGAATTTTTGGTAAGCTTTTTCCGTCATTTACATTTATTTCACTTTTAACTAACAATACAACTGTTAAGAACGAATATATTTTAATCCATTTTACATGTCGGCAACGTTTATATACATAAGTTATTACCGTGGAAGTATAATCAATTCGGAAAACGTTACAACGGCAACTAGAGCGCTGCTGTGCAGCCAACGCGTAGTTTCTTCTATCGACTAATGCTAACACATACATATTACTTAATTTCTAATTAACTAAGTGACAAAAGTATTCAATATATTAATTATATTCAGAAGAAAGTTATTTTGTGTAAGTTTGTGTTATATTTACGTCTTGTATAAGCATTAAGTATATTTGCCCTACGCCCAAAATATTGCGGACAGCGCTGCCAGCGCCAACGTCGTAGTCAGTCATATTTGTTGTTGCTATTCTCGACATATGATTCAATAAGTGGGCATGATCATTGCTGCCACTGCGGCTGCCACTGATAGTTTTTTGTAATATTTGTGTTTGTAAATGCTATTTAAAATCAAAATATATGTATCCGTGCCTTATGCTTCGCAGCATAGAACAGAAAACTAGCGGCAATTAACCGAAGCAGAAAACAGAAGCATATGAACTTTTTTTTTTGTTAGTTAATGAAACTTGAATGCCGCTTGAACGCACGTACACTCAAACACTAAGCGGCCATTGTGCTAGTTTAACATTAACGATTTTGGAAATGTATGCAATTATTATTCATATTTCGTAAATTACTCACTGGTGGCGCTGAAAATTTTTTTTTTCGCTACTTTTCTCTAACAATTCGGTAACTACAATAAATCTTTTTTTTATCAGTTTTTTTGTTTAACTGCTTTTATCAAAGTTGCAAATGATATAAACTACACATACATTGTATAAAGATATGTATGTACGCGAATCCATTAGTTGCGGCGTAATTTTAAAGTAAATACCGCTAGTTCAGTAACTTAAAACGGACAACTACAAAATTGTGTCACTGATATCGATTATTACACCCACAAATTGAAAATGTTATCGTAAATTATTAAACAGATCAATTTTAAAGTTGTAACTGTTATATACAAAGAAAAAAATTAAATATTAAATAAAACAAGGGTATAAGAAATTAACAATTTAATTTAGAGTTTCTATTGTAATATTTTTGATGACACGCATACATTATTATTTACGAATTGTCTTGTATATATGTATTTTTACAGGGGGAGGTGCGGAAACGCTTCTACGACTTCTGTCACACACAATTTTCACATTCAACATTCAACACAAGCAGGCGAACGAACTAAAACCCAGAAAGAGATAACAAAACAGAACTTATTACAAAAACAGCCATAAATTGCAACCAGGTACAAACAGAGCTAAAATGGCACACACACATCTGGGCAGGGCTGTTAAAAACATTGAGGCGCCACGTCCGCTTAAGACACAGTCTCGTTCCTCATTAAAGAATAATTACTTAGTGATTGAAGAGCTGATACAGTTGATTGATAATGTTACTGTTGGCCTGCAGTCGTGTAATACGACAACCGAATCGATAACATTGCTCTTACATAATTTACGTGTCCTTGGGCCGCAGCTAGAGGCTGTTTCCAAGGATACACTGGATCGTGCTTTTGTTGTGTTTCGCAATGCTTCACAGGATGAACGTCTTAATATAATGACACGGCTTAAGTTGCTTGAACTGATCGAATTACGTGCCAATAGCTGGGAGGATAAGGATACAATCGCTTACTACAAGTCCAAGCAGCAAGTTTCCAGCGTTGAAGTGAGTTTAAATGTTACAGTATATTTCCAATTACATATTATAACATGTAAATTTTTAGCTACCCGCTGAACAATATCAACACGATGCTGCCGGTGTCGTAGGCAACCAGCAAGCCTTTCTCAGCACCTCCCCCACATTTGGTGGTAGCGTTGTCGCTAACGCTAATGCTGCAGCTGCAGCTGCATTTAATGCAGCAACTGCTGCTGCCGCCGCTCAGGCAGCGGCCATTGCAGCAGTTGGCTCACCCAATCAGCAACACCTGCTGTTGCCACCTGGTGAAGTTATACGAAATTCGGGAAAGTTTCCCAAGCCTACTAAAATCCCGGGAAAGACTTACTGTAAGGATGAAGTGGTTATACGCAATGCCGACTCAGGAAAGGGTAAGTTCTATTATTACTAACCAAAAATCAAAACTATTACTAGTGCAACTACACAAAACGATCTACAATTTTAAATCTATAAACAGTTATGGGCATTAAGGGTCGCCGCGTACACATGATTGAGGAGCTTAGCGAAACAATAATATCGTTTCAAAGAGGTAAACTGTACCGATTAAAGAATAAGGCAATCGTTGTTATATATCATTTTGTCTTGCACCATTATCCTAATGCATAAAAATTTATTCATCCATGCATTCGCACTTAATACATTAATTTTACGTTTGTAATTTGTTTGCTATTCAATATTGGGTTTCTATTTGGTTTTCTTTTGTAAATAACAATTATATACTCTTCATACACATTAAATATTTTAAATATATTATTATTACGATTATTAATATATCTATATTATAAATATATAGTCAACCCTGGCGCCAAAGAACGCCTAGTGCAGATTACTGGACCAGCAGAAGACAAAATAAAGTAAGTTTCCGATACTGTTACTCTTATTATTATTTTAAGTTTCATTTAATTAATAATAAATATATTTTAAGTTTACTGTTAACCTGTGTTTAGTGCGTATGAAACGTTCACGTTTTTTTTTCGTATTGAAATATATTTAACCTTAAATTTTATACAATAATTGCAGTTACGCAAAGCAATTAATGGAGGATACAATACGGCGTAATGCATCACCTGTGCGGTTGGAACCAGCACACTCAGCTGGCGGCGGTGGATCCTGTTCGTCCCTTAACTCATCCAACTCAGATGAAAATGTTACAGTGCAACCACGCACTCCCAGTGCCGGCAGCAGCCTGGCTAACCGTTTGAGCTTTAATTCGGCACAGAACTTTATGACTGCCACCGCAGCGGCACAACAGATCTCGCAGCATCATCAACAACTCCAGCCGCACCAGCACCAGCACCAGCAACAGCATCATCAACAGCAAGTTGCTAACGCAGCTGCTGTGGCAACAGCTGCTGCCGGTAAAGTTTTGCGACCCAATCAGCAGCTGCTTATGCATTCATTTTCCACAAACGATGCTTCCGTAGGTGAATACAAATTCACGGTCAATGTGGGTCAACATCTCATCAAGATCACCGGGGATTGCTGCGAATTAGTGCGTGTAAGTATCGTCAAAACTATTTAATCTTTTTGATAGCTCAGCTAACTAATTCATTCTTTTTTATTGAATGTCAGGTTGCCAAGCTTGTTTTAGATGACTATTTTAGTAGCTCAGAGTTCTTGGCTTCCATGGAGGCGGGTGCTGCATTTGATGGCACATCCATGGTCAGTCCAGTTACAACACCCTCCACACCGCTTCCTGGCTCAGGACCACCACTGTTCATGAACATCAATCATCTACCGCTGGCTGATAGCGGCATCGGTCTGAACTATGCAGCAGGGCAAGGCAACAACAATGGTGACGGCGATGATGAAGTGTTTGTCGAACCTACAGGGACTGCCAACGGTAGTGCCAATCAGAATGGTTTAGCACGTTCACGTCGAAGTCATTTCTCACGAAAGGAATCTACACCAGAAGTCAAAGTAGCACGTGAAAAACTTGAAGATGAATTGCCTGTAAATACGCTAAAGACGAATACCTGTGAGTATATCAAACACTAAGAAATTTCCATCAGATTTAATAATTTTTCTTGCAGCACGCGTCTCTTATGATATTAATCTATTGATGTACTATTCGAAGAGCCCCCATTCCTGGGCGCTGCCAAACGAATGGCTAAAAATGGTGACAAATGTTCCATCAATTCTACGCAACAAGGTAAATCAACCCGTCGATGTGCAATTAATTGCTTCGCCCAGCTCTAAAATCACCCTTGCACATAATTCATCATTAACAACAACAACAATATCCACAGCGTCTACAGGAGTGCGTCCATCATTGGTGGAGTTACCCAATAATGAATGCGCCACCATTAGCCCATTTTCTAGCATACAATGTTCCGTAACTAACAAGCAATCCCCATTACAACCAAAGATCATAAATGTAACGCTAGATAGTAATATCGAATTAGAACGCAAGTTAATATCAAACGAACGTGATAGGACAGAAAATAATCAAATTAATCGGAAACCATCCTCAGAGTCTGATCGTAAACTATATAACAAGCAATTACAAATTATAACCAATACAATGGGCGCATCTACATCAACAAGCAAATGCCGTACCCAGCAACACCAACAACAACCCCAACAACAACAGTCGCAAATTAAGACTATCTTCCAGCGTTATAGCGAGAATGATGAGTACTCGCTGTCTATATGTGAATCATATGGCAGCGAGGAACTTAATAATAATCGTGCTCTTATTTAAATTTGACGAAAAGCAATCTCTTAAATTACGTAGTCGCATACGTAATACAATTAAATTTTTAGACTTTACTTTTTTATACTCAATCAAACTTGATATTTCGAGTTGTGTGATTTAGTTCACATTTTCTTAACTTAGCCCTTAGCGAAGACGAAACGAAAAGCGTTAAGGATCAGTATTATATAAAACTTAAGCCAAAAATGAATAGGCAAACAAATTAATTTTGCTAGTCGTTTATTAAAAAAAACCATTTTACTAAATTTAACTTAAAACAAAAAAATAAGTATTTAAAAATTACAATGAATCTGTGTTTTGGCTGTGAAACAGATTATGTGTTCGCTAGAGTTGTTCATATGTTGCCGGTCAACCTGATCAATCCAAGCATCAAAATTTATTAATTCACAATATCACATACACACGCACACACAAAAAAAAATACAAATATACAGACATATATATAAACATATAAACACATATACAAACATTTATATAAACTTATATAGACATACATATAGAAACTAACACATATACACAACAATAAAATTCTGGGTTGGTTAACATAATAACATAACACTCAAACAACATTCCAATGTCAACACTCACACTGTTATTTATGTTTAAAAAGACTAATAACAATTAAATTTTAGAGCCTAGGGCTAAATTTGACAAAAAAAATTATTAATAATTAAATTATAAGCATTTTTTCGACATACCCTCATTAAAATTTATATATATACAATATACATTCATATACATATATGTAAAATAAAAATGACTTGCAAAGTCTTAACTGCTTGACTTTTATCTATTTGTAAATGTTTGATACGCACTTATAAAACAAACAAACACACCCACACACATACACCTATATATGTATATATATACACATGCTTACTAATATTCACACACATACACTAACTTATGACAAGGTAGCTTTGTTTTAGTTAAGCAGGTAAGAACTCTGATATATACATTTATATGATATATTGTGTACCCCGAAATTTACTTATCTTAATTGTTTTAAAATTTTCTTTTGAACAGGATCTACAGGATGAAAGCCAACGGTTCGATAGTGAGAAATATCTCGCTAGCATTCAGAGTACCACCAAACGAAATATTGTGGCTGCCGACGAAATTGAAATTGTGGATGATTAGCCAGCACATAAAAAAGAAACTAAACTAAATGAACGAGATACTGATATATAAATAATATATATGGTTTTGTTATATAACAAATCAATCCGACAATAGCCAATCTTGACATATATATCTATTTATATATGTAGAAGTGTGTGTTGTGTGTGTGTCTGTCAGATGGAGAAAACTGAACAAAATATCTTCTAACTATATAATTTTTATACCAATTTTACTTCCAGACACGAAATTTCTTTCTGTTTTTGTACCATGCTTTTAGCTTTAGCGTGTCGAGTACATTTCTTAATATTAAAACGACCAAAAAAGAAAGTCAAAAAGGAAAAAGAAAATTTATATGAATTCTTAATACTAACTTAAGTAACTATATACAAGGTACGACGAATTAATATCAATATCATTATATTAACACTAATGAAGAAAGAACTTTGTTTAAACGATGCTCTTAGTTAAGTACAGAAACGATGATAAATATTTTACTAATATACTTCCATACTATAACAAAATCAACTAATTAAAAAAAAATTTCGAGATAATTTTGGAAACATTTTTGGTAAAACAATGTTCAAAAATGAATAGCCAAATGAATGGTAATGCATTTTTATTCAAATAGTCGAAATTAATGATTTTCTTTAAACATATTTCATATCTATCAATCATCCTACTTATTTTTGTATGCATGTATCTTAAATTATCTCAAACAAAAATATTTTGTATTGTAATTTTTGATTTTAATTATCTCCTTTTTTATTTTTATAATTAACTTTACAATGAAATTAGTAACATCATTTGTAATATGTATTTGTATTTTCTCTAGTCCAATGCGTTATGGAAACCTTTGGTTTTTTTCAACATTTTAACTCGCCAAAATTTTTGAATTTCTTTTTATGTTTTAGCTAATTTATTTTATTTATTATAAATTATAAACATTTTTCCTAAAGAAAAAATGAAAAAAAAAAAATGAATCGTTCACATATACAATCAAAATAAAATTAAATAAACATTAAGTTGTCTACTTTTTTTTGGATTACCCTTAGAACCGTATTTAACAGTATTCCCAAAGTAAAACTCAATTTTTTTTTTGTGTTAAGTATACACATATACATATATTTATATATAATTTATTTAAGTTTGATCTTTGGCAACTGGCATATATATTATTCACAACAAAAATACCATAATATAACAATAGTTTAAATCTTGATATGTTACGAATGTTGTACATTGAAAGCTTTAACTAAAGTTGGTAACAAAAAGTTGTGCGATTAATTGAATATGTGCCACAATTGGGATATATATAAGATATTATGTATATATAAAACAAGAAAATAGCAAAAACAAATGGCAAACAACATCACATTGGTTATCGTACAATATATGTATAGGTATAGAGTTGCATAGTTTTTAATAAATTTATATATTTATATATAGTTAGATATTTAGTTGCCCAATAAAGGCCGTCGATCCATAATACCGCGTTGGGTTGAGCTTTGGTTTAAAAAAGATTTGCATTTAGAAGAATAGAATGATAAGATTAGTTAAATGCAATGTCTATCTTATCAGTAAACAATACACACACAATGAATATACCAATACAACATCAATATCACGATCAACTAGACTCAATATACACGTACATTGATGTATGATACGAGGCACGCTGCGCCGGCGACATGTTCAGATTACCCTGATGCTTGCGATCATAATTCCAGATAACGCAGGTAGCTACCAGGGAAACTAATATAGAGAAAATTATATTAATATATGACATCAGCTAAAACATTTTGTATTCGACTTACTTATAAGGAACAACATAAAGAATAGCTGTAACCAGAAGTGACTGCCGCCACTGGTATCTACAATAATTCCAGCCACAATGGTGACTACAGCTAGACCCAAGTTTTGAACTGATTGACAGCTGTGGTTAATAAATAAAATCATTAATATATATATATATATATAATCTGTAGAAAATGTTAGCAGTTGTTACACTTACAAACCATAGGCAGTTCCTAGCTGGTACTCAGGCACAATCAACGCCACTAACGGCCACAAGCTGGCAGCCAACATTGAATAGGATAACCCCATAACAGACATAGCAAGGTAAGGATTAAGAGGACTAAAGGTAAGTAACAAGTGCGCTATAATGGTTGTTATTGTAGCCACAAATACCCAGGTAACATTACGTCCGACCTTGTCAATGATAAACCCAAAAAGTGGTGATGCTACAGCTGAGATCAAATACACAATCGAGTTAACATTGTTGGCTTGTTCAGCCGTCATATGAAAATTGGTTATAAAGAAAGCTTGTCCAAGTGCCACAAATGGAAAAATGGCCACATAGTAGGCCACACACACCACTGATACCATCCAAAAATCCATTTTAAATGAAACTATATCGCTAAGCTTTGCAATTTCTCCACTGGGATTGTTATTACGCTTAAGAATACGTTCAGCACGTTTATCCATCCACCCTGTTAAATAATTTATACATTAAATGTAATAAAAGTATAACGATTAATGTTTTTACCCAATATAAGTGTGCATAGAAGAGACATGACACAGGTGCTAGAGGCTAAAAAGAGTGTCACACCAAGTCCAGTATAGCCAGTGTACGATTTTGATACTCGGGCATACAGAGGCTGCATTATCCAGAAATTAACAGTGCTACCAAAGCGTGCAACTGACAGCTGCAAGCCGAACACCATGTTCAACTCCTTGCCCTTAAACCACAACACAGCATAACTGTTTTGGGCCACAGCCAAGGACTCTGCACCAATGCCAAATATAAAGCGACCTACAATCATTAGCCAAAAATGTCCAACTAAGCCACCAGTGGCAAAGATTAATTGACCCAACAATACGATTAACATATAAATAATTGTTCCAAGACGTATACCAAAGACTCTATCAATTAGAAAACCACCGACGAAGCAAAGTACAATATTTGGCCACGAATAGATGGAATAGATGAAAGTAAATTCTGTAGCACTCAAATCCAGCTCTTTTTGAAAAACATCCTGCAAAGCACCGGGATTATCATAGCAAAAATAAGAACCTGTTAAGATGAAAGTTTTTCATTTACTATTTGGAACACTTTAAATGTAATTTAAATCTTACCAAAACCCAGGAGGCACATAAAAACTAAGGCCAGAAAGCGATGTGGCATGCTGCTGGGATCACAACAGCCATCTTTTGGTAATTCGGTTTCCCGTGTGCTACGCCTACGTACAACAGGCTTGGCCTCATCATCGCCGCTACTACTTGAGGCATCCACAATTGGTAAGCGTTCCTCGCGGGGCATTTTAACTTGTTGCATCAATAAATTCAGGAAAGCAAATTATCCAAGTGCGGTATATAATTGAAACGATTAGTGGAGGAATTTCACTTGATCCGCGCGTGCTTTGATTGGACGATGATACGTCTGGATTTCTAATCCGGCTAAGCTTGGATTTTATTTACGCTTCTTTGCAAGCCTGCGGCTGCACTCTATTGTTGTTGCTTATCACTAGCCCACAACATTTTCATATACTGTTTTGTTGTTGTTGCTTTATTGATTATTTCACTGCAAGTGCACAGGCGCTAAAGTCAAACGTTTGGGGGAGGGTTTGTTGGTGGTTGCTCTGAATCGAGGCTGAGTAGTTAATCTGCAATAAAAAGATACGTGAAAAATGCATTCTAGAAAACTTTTTAAATACATGCAGTCATATATACAAAATATTCTTCTGTGTATGGGTGTGTGTCGGTATTTAGTCTGTTAGTCTAACAAAAATGATCTTGTCACAGTTTGTCAGACTAATAATATAGAAAACACGATGCTAATCAATTAAGTGATTGTATTATAAGCGGTTTCAGTGAAGCATTAAGTGACTGACACCTGGTTTAAAATTTCAATAAGCTCTTTCCGTTATTTGCGTATTGCAAGCCTGATGACGAATACAAATACAGTATGTACGTATGTACATACTATGTAAGTACATAGATATACAGATACCAATAAAAACTAAATGCCTTTTATCAACGCCAACTAGGAAAGGCACACAATAATAAATCAAAGAATTTAAACGCTGTTGATTGAGCTCTTATTTTAAATAATAAATAAGAGCGCGCCACATGATTTTAAATCACAACGAAAAACCACAGATAACAAGAATTTTTATTGTTATTGTTACCGTTAATTCAAAACAAAACAAACATTTTCAATTAATATATTACAATCTCTATATGCTCAACAAGTAAGGATACTTAAAATGAGAATTTTCCATATGCTACAATATGCTACAAGTAAAATTGCCGCCTACCTGTTTTCCGCGAGCGGAAAAACCGAACTAACATTCTTCTTTTCAATACAAGTTCCGTTGGTGATTCGTTACAGCAATCGATACTATTGATAATTTAAACAGTCCCAAAAATAGTAAAATGTATTATATCGATATATAAAGTATCGGTATGTTAATAATGTTGAACTCTGAGCAGTATTGTCAAACCGTTTGTTTGTTCGCGATAGGTTTGTACGTACCAAAAGTCTATTTACAAATAAATGTCAGAGCATAGAAGTTTTTAAGCTGTTGAATCAGACAAAGAACTTAAAGAACTGTGAAAGGTTAGTAAAAGTGCAACAGGTGTTGTAAATGAGTGCTATATACTTAAAATTCAGTATTATTTATTCTCATTATTGATGACGTTTTATTCATGGTATAAACACAATATTTGTTACTATGAAATAATATCATTCGCAACAGCGCAAATTTACACGGAAAACAAAACACTGCAAAACACAGCTGCTCTACAAAATTATAATACAGACACGCATCTATTTTTGTAATGCGTACAACAGGCGTAATAATATTTCTTAGTGTTGGCTAGAGCTGCTGTAACCTGTAATACACTACAGACAGAAGATGGCAGCGATAAAGGTACGTGCTTATAATTTGTTGTTGTAAATTTACATATTTACATATTTAACTTTTCTATATTTATATATTTTCTGCGTGCGTTATAGAACATCGCATTGGGTGTTATGTATGGCCTATGGGATAGCATAAGAGGCATGACGCTAGTCCTTTATATAGACAATGAGGTGGCTAGACAGAATGCTGAGTTAGAGACAATGCGTCAGCTGCGCAGACTGGATAAAGAACATTATAGACAGACACAACGTTCAGCATCACCAGTCCCAAGCTCAGCGGCAGCTATGTTACGTGAGGAGTATGCAAACCGACCAGAAGGTAACCCAGATGAACGGACTTTGGAGAAGATAACAAAAAAGAATTCTGTCGATAATCTGCCACCTACGTACGTATATAAACTGGGTACTTGAGAAACTGATTATTATGACCTGTTGGTTGGCCAAAGCTCTTATAAATTTTAATACAGACAACAATCCTAATAATCAATTTCATAGGCAACTTCTAAGCGCTAATGACTAACGTTGTTTATTACGCAGCGAAAAGAAAATAGCTAAGAAACTATTCAAATGCTGCCTGTTGAATGGAGGTTTTACGTGGCTTAGTATTGTGCTGTTTGAGTCTGTTCTGCTGCCCACGCTTAAGTTTTGTTTAACGATATTTTATGGAGCTCAATCGGATACGCTACCTTTCGTATGGAGTTGGCTACACCCAATACTGTCGCTGCTGTTTGGGATGATGTGGGTATTACCCATATTTATGCTGTCAAAAATTGTCAGTTCGCTTTGGTTCGCGGACATTGCTAATGCAGCGTATCGTGTTCGTAAGGGACGACCACAATTAATACCTGGCATAAGTAAACTGGTGGCTGATTTTCTCTTCAGTATGGTGGTGCAAATCCTGTTCCTGGTGCAGAGTATGTTGGTCAATCTAGTGCCAGTAAAGTATGTTGGATCTTCGTTATGCTTTGTACATTTATGTCTATTATATTCACTGTATTCTTTTGAATACAAATGGTTTAATATGGGATGGGAACTGCATCGGCGTCTCACCTATATTGAAAAAAATTGGCCATATTTCTTTGGATTTGGAATACCATTAACGGTGTTAACAAATATGTCCAGCTCTGTAATTGTAAGCAGCTGCATATTTTCTATATTTTTTCCGCTTTTTATACTAAGCGGCAATGAGGCTAAGCCTATTGTGGACACCACGTGAGTACTTGTTTCTGCTTTTTTTATTTCCATATGATTCTAACAGTAATTTATTGTTTTGATAGTGAATTTTCGCTGCGGCTTTTTTCGCCAGTGGTTTTCATATCAAATCTGTGTTTTGGTGGTAATCCGTGGAGTAAAACCAATCGACTCTTGGCCCAACAGCGCAAACAGCTGGAACTGCAACATCGTCAGCGTATTTTAGAGCGAGAGCACAGGAAACAGCAAAGTCTGCTACAGCAGCAGAAACGCGAACACGAACATATGGCACGACGGGAGCACTCGCACTCCCGTTCCCGCACTCCTCAAAACGCAACAGCAACTGGACAGCCGCAATATCGCTATGCCCAGCCACCAGTGTTCGATGCATCTCGTGCACGAGACTCCTCAGCATCATCTACACATAGTTCTAACGCAGCTACACCTAGCGGCTATAGGCCGCCGCCTTACTTTGCTGGCGCTGCAATGCGCAGCCATGTACCCCTGGTACCCACGCCTGTGCCTGGGGCACCACGTACACCAATCATTGTACGTGAAGAATCGGGACCAGACGACTGGAATTTGTGAGATTTTTTTACGCATATACAATATACACATATTATCTATTACTTATACCATAGGGCTTTACTATGTATATATTTATGTAATGCAACGAACTGTGTATGTTAAAAATTATTTAAGCTGTACGCATAATGACAATGGTCGCTAGTCAGTGGATAACACTGTTGCTGGCTGTCCACAACTAGTAGCTACTTATCTAAACTTTTGTATGTAAGGGAACGTATATTGACACCTAATTGACCCATATTTTATAGAGTTTTCCTAAAAAGTTAGGCGCATAAAAAATTATTTTTACGTGCATAAAAATTTCATATAAATATAAATTTTATATTGTTTAAGTTTTATTCTATTATTGCTCGATCGTACATAGGTAGTTTATTACATTTATTTATAGTTTTAATATCCTTAAGATCATCATAAAAGAGTGTTATACTGACAAGGGTTTATATATTATACAATCAATCGCTGATTCCATATCTAATTCTAGGGGTGTTCTCAATTAGTGCTTAAAGTATTAACAATAGACTTTATGGTCATGGCAAGCCACTAATTGATTATCACCAAGGATACACACATGTCCACACATTGCAGCAACACACATCGTATTTTATATCCTGCAAAATGAATTGTCAGTTCTCATTTGTTGTTCGTCTCGTGTGGTCAATGTTTGTACCGGCTGCGCATTAGGCACTTGACTGCATGCCTTGAAAATGAGTGTCAACTGTTTCAATAGATTTAAAAATTTATGGTTGGTGTGGATATTGCTTCAAAGTACAATTCAATTGGAAATTGCTGCACAAACAAGTCAAAATATAAATGTCTGTAAGTATTTAATCGATTTATATAGCTATATGTGCCTTTCCATTTGGATTTCGGTGTACGTAAACTAATTATGCATAAGGTAGTATGATTGGTGAAGGGTTCAAATGCAAATAAAGTTTTTATTTATATCGTGTTCTTGATTTAATACTTCAAACGTTACAAATCGTTGACAGTTTTTATAAACGAGGTAGATAACGAACCAGCGGCTAAGGCTGTATCGGTTGTACTTAATTATTTAAAGAAAAATCCCAACTATGGAGTATCCGTACAAATTGATTCGATTGAAGCAAACAAAACAGATGCCAAAATATTACTGGAAGCAAGTAAGTCTATGAATAATCTACATTTAATTGCTCTAATAGTAATTTTTTAGTTTGCGACAAATATGCAAATTCTATCGAAAAGAAACAAACACCGCATCTTATCTTTGACACAACTAAATCTGGTGTAGCCTCCGAAACGGTCAAAAGTTTTACCCAAGCTCTAGGTTTACCCACTATTAGCGCCTCATATGGCCAAGATGGGGATTTGCGGCAGTGGCGGGATATAGATGAATCCAAACAAAAGTATCTTCTTCAGGTTATGCCCCCAGCAGACATAATACCAGAAGTTGTGCGCAGCATTGTAAAACGTTTGAATATCACCAACGGTTAGTAGACATCTCTCACATTTATCCTCCCTAGTTAACAGTCATTATTCATTCAGCTGCCATACTCTATGATGATAATTTTGTAATGGATCACAAATATAAATCATTGCTTCAAAATATTCAGACGCGTCATGTTATCACGGCAATTGCCAAAGAAGGGAAACGCGAACGCGAGGAACAGATAGAAAAGCTAAGAAATTTGGATATTAATAACTTCTTTGTGCTTGGAAATCTTCAATCCATTCGCATGGTTCTTGAGTCTGTAAAACCTGCCTACTTCGAGCGTAATTTTGCCTGGCACGCAATTACCCAGGACGAGGGTGAGGTCAGCAGTCAGCGTGATAATGCGACTATTATGTTACTGAAACCCACGGCGTATACGCAATATCGTGATCGATTAGGTCTATTGCGTACCACATTTAATTTGGATGAGCCGCCACAGCTGTCATCGGCCTTTTACTTTGATCTAGCGTTGCGCAGTTTCTTAGCTATTAAGTAAGTCAACTAAAAATAGAACGGAAATTAGGGGAAAATACTTTATAGTTAAGTGAAAAGGAAATTAATTATATAAAAATTTCTATGGTATCAATAATTGGCTTACCGTCATAATATAGCCACATAATTGTCACGAAATTGCGGGGAAGTATTTCTTATATAGTTTTCGTTGTTAATAGGGAAATGCTTAAAGCAGGCGCCTGGCCTAAGGACATGGAGTACATGAACTGTGACGACTTTCAGGGTGGAAATACCCCTCCGCGCAGTATAGATCTTAGGCAATACTTTACCCAGGTGAGTGCTGACTTTCGAAATTCCTGTTAGATCCAAAGCTGTCAACAATTATGGCTAATTATAATTATTATTTACAAAATGTTTATTGAAAGGCTAGCGAACCAACGTCCTATGGCACTTTTGAGCTTGTCACGCAACCGGGAAAATCATTTAATGGTTTTAGTTATATGAAGTTTGAAATGGACATAAGTGTGCTTCAGATACGCGGGGGTAGCTCTGTCAACAGCAAATCGATTGGCTCCTGGACAGCTGGTCTCGATTCACCGCTGGTTGTTAAGGATGAGGAGCAAATGAAGAATTTAACGGCTGATACAGTCTATAGGATATACACTGTGGTGGTTAGTATAACTTTTCTATATGTGGTTTAATTATTAAATCCTTTTTGTATACGCAGCAAGCACCGTTTATTATGCGTGATCCGACTGCACCTAAAGGCTATAAGGGATACTGCATTGATTTGATTAACGAAATTGCAGCAATTGTCCACTTTGACTATGAAATTCAGGAAGTGGAAGACGGCAAGTTTGGCAATATGGATGAGAAGGGTGAATGGAATGGCATCGTAAAGAAATTGATTGATAAGCAAGCGGACATTGGATTGGGTAGCATGTCGGTAATGGCAGAAAGAGAAATAGTAATTGATTTCACTGTGCCGTATTATGATCTTGTGGGGATTACCATTATGATGCAGCGTCCCAGTTCTCCCAGTTCACTTTTTAAATTTCTAACAGTCTTAGAGACAAATGTTTGGCTTTGCATTTTGGCTGCCTATTTCTTTACCAGCTTTCTGATGTGGGTCTTTGATCGTTGGAGTCCTTACAGCTATCAGAACAATCGCGAGAAGTATAAGGATGATGAAGAGAAACGTGAATTTAATTTAAAGGAGTGCCTTTGGTTTTGTATGACTTCCCTTACACCACAAGGTGGTGGCGAAGCGCCTAAAAATTTATCCGGTCGCTTAGTGGCAGCAACTTGGTGGCTTTTTGGGTATGTAATAATTGATCCATTGTCACATTAATTATTAGTAATATATACAATATCTACCAGTTTTATTATTATCGCCTCGTACACTGCTAATTTGGCTGCCTTTTTGACTGTGTCACGTCTGGATACACCTGTGGAGTCACTCGATGATCTTGCCAAACAATACAAGATCCTGTATGCACCTTTAAATGGTTCCGCGGCAATGACATACTTTGAGCGCATGGCAAATATTGAGCAAATGTTTTATGAAATCTGGAAAGATTTATCCTTAAACGACTCATTGACACCGTTGGAACGCTCCAAGCTTGCCGTGTGGGATTATCCTGTCAGTGATAAGTATACCAAAATGTGGCAGGCCATGCAAGAGGCAGGTTTGCCGGCAACTCTAGAAGAAGCAGTGAAACGTGTGATCAATTCAACTTCGGCAACTGGATTTGCGTTTCTTGGCGATGCCACGGACATACGATATTTGCAGTTGACCAACTGTGATTTACAAGTGGTTGGAGAGGAATTCTCCCGGAAGCCCTATGCTATTGCAGTGCAGCAGGGTTCACATTTAAAGGATCAGTTCAATAATGCGTAAGTGCTAATTTTTGTTATTTTGAGATTAAGCTAATTAAAAGCTTGTTAGGATATTAACGTTGCTAAATAAACGTCAGTTGGAAAAGCTTAAGGAAAAATGGTGGAAGAATGATGAGGCCCAGGCTAAGTGCGATAAGCCTGAAGATCAGTCGGATGGCATATCCATACAGAACATTGGTGGTGTATTTATTGTCATCTTTGTGGGTATAGGAATGGCTTGTATAACACTTGTCTTTGAATATTGGTGGTACAAATATCGCAAAAACCCACGCATAATCGACGTGGCCGAGGTAAACCCGGATCGTGGCAGAACAAACGATGGTGTTATATTGGGACAAAGTGGTGAAAAATTTGAAAAGTCCAATGCTGCCCTACGCCCACGTTTTAATCAATATCCGGCTACATTTAAGCCACGTTTCTAAAGGATTTATTAAAATTAAATGAAAAAAACGCACACAGATATTGTCTACGTCAACATTAATAATTAAACTACTTTTTCACGTTTTTATGCACCTTAAATCAAATGTATATTCATAATATATATGTGTATTAAATAAATACTGGTTTTCAATCAATAATTCTGATTAATATATTTGGTGCAGTTAAAAATTCGTGGAGAGTTTTATTTAAATTGTTCTGGTTTTCTTAATGTTTGAAAATAGATTTTTTTTTGGTGTTAACAGTTTTTTAAATGTTATTGGTTTAAAATATTTGCTGTTAGTTCAGCCCTGTTTCGTTTTCATGTTCCTTCAAGTGTACATAGCCCTGGTTTGTTACATTACTATCGATAAATGTAATATTCATACACATCGCTTATAACTCAAAAAGGCGGAGAAAATAGTGAAAATTTGCTAAATATTTCAATAAACAATATAATTTTTAACAAAAAGCAAATAGAGCGCGTGTTACCCGCTTGATACACTAAACTGTTTGCATGCGTCGCTTGAAGAAATTGTCGAAGAGTCACAGCGTGACGGGAACGCAAGAAAATGATGGAACTGCATTAGCAACAACGACAGCGGTAGATACTGCCGCGAATGATGCCAATGGAGGCAACAATATTCCTAGTTCGACAAAGGAGACTCTATTTAATGTTGATATCTTCAAGCATTTTGATAAGTCTGGCAGAAGCGAATTGTATGTTGATTGTGTTTTAATGTGGTACTACGCGCGTCTTTTATTTGTTATTAATACATATGCACGTTTTGACATTTTTCAAATTTAGTTTGAAATATATAAAACAACAACTCCAGGACAATACAGGAAGTCCAGTTTTTGACCAAAATGGTGAATTTAAACATGGTATCTCAGTTGCTATCTATGAACTTCTCTGGCAGGCACTGCGCTTTAAACTCAAGAAAGATCTCGTCCTACACGTGCTCACAGATGTTGTGGTAAGTTAGAAAACATTATTTTTATCGCAATGAGCGCGTAAACATCATACGTTATATAATTTGTAAAATATAAAGGCACTACATAAGGAGCTGCCTAGTCTTATACTGGATGTGGTCAACATACTGGATAGTGAGACTTCTTTGATGACTGACGGTTTACAAGAAGAACGCCATGGTTTTGTGCAATTTGTCAAGGACTTGGATAAAGTACTGCCGGAAAGTCTTCTCAAAGAACGCCTTGAAATTGACACGCTTCAAGAAGTGGGAATTGTTAAGAACAAGAGCTTTTACACAAAGTTTATTAAAGTCAAGACTAAACTATAGTAAGTACCGACAAGTGATTTAGTCCAAAACAGAATTGATAGCCCTATGTAATTAACTCCTTGTAGCTACAAGCAACGTCGTTTTAATCTGTTTCGCGAGGAAAGTGAAGGATTTGCGAAACTTATTACGGAATTAAATCAAGATTTTGAAGAGCATACAACGCCTGAAGTCATAATGGACATTATAAAATCGTTAATAGGGTGTTTTAATTTAGATCCCAATCGTGTGCTAGACATTATAATTGAATCCTTTGAGACACGGCCCGATCGATGGAAGTTATTTATACCATTATTGCGTAGTTATATGCCTACCGGTTCAATTATATGCGAAGTGCTTGGCTATAAATTTTGTCACTTTAAAACAATCCGCACCCCACGTTCGTTGTTCCATGTCTGTGCCCTGCTACTTAAGCATGGTGTCATTGAATTGAATGATGTATATGTGTGGTTAACACCAAATGATAGCAGCATGCGTTCAGACTGGGAAGGAGAATTGGCAGATGCCAAAGAAATGGTACGTAAGCTCCATGTGATCTCTACTAACAAAAAGGAAGAGGACAAGGAACCAACAAATGTTCCATCGACTAAGAAATTTGATGAGGTAAGTTATTTGCATTCCCTTTATTTTATTTCAAATATATATCTTTTTAATTGCAAATATACAGGAAAAATTCAATAGTAACCAGAAGTTTGGACTGTGCGAAGCATTGCTGAAAGTTGGTGACTGGGAAAATGCATATAAAATCATTCAGAAACTACCAGAACAGGCAGTAGTTGTACAGGAGCCCATTGCACGGGCTATCGTTGAACTAGTGCATTTAACAATAGAACAAATTTACTACAAGAAATGTTTTAAGGCACCTGCAGGTCGTAAACCAAGTCGTAGTCGTCTGTACGAGGACACAGCTCTTTTGGCAAAGATGCAGGCAAATGAGTTTACTGATCTGCGCAAATATACCTGGCCCATGGCAACTGTTCTTGGTCCTTCGATGTACTGTGATACGGTTTTAATGTATAAACTAACACGCATCATGGGAAAGATTTTACTTGACATGGGGGTCGACAGTTTGAATGGACCACCACCTAATTCAGAAGCAGAACAGCATTACTACGAAATAATAAGCTGCCTGGATGCTTGCATTTTACCTTCATTGTTTTATTTGGATAGCAATTGCTCCATGTCCGAGGAAATCTGGGCAGTACTAAAATTCTTTCCATATCATATACGTTATAGTTTATATGCGCGGTGGAAAAACGAAAGCTACCAGGTGCATCCTAATCTAATACGACGTTGTGGTCTAGCACAGCGTGACATCAAGGCTTTAATGAAACGAGTCAGTAAAGAGAATGTCAAACCTCTAGGTCGTCTTGTTGGCAAATATAGCCACTGTACGCCTGGACTACTCTTTGATTATGTAAGAAAAGAAGCTTATCAATCTATTTTCCTTGTTAATACTCTTCTTTACTCTAGATATTGGTTCAAATTCAAATGTATGACAACCTTATTGGCCCCGTGTGCGATATGCTTAAGTATTTGACCGCCTTGTCGTTTGATTGTCTGGGGTATTGCATCATTGAATCACTGACTCTGACTGGCCGTGGACGGTTCAAGGATGATGGCACTTCGTTGTCCTTATGGCTGCAGAGTCTGGCCTCCTTCTGTGGCACCATCTATAAAAAGTATAGTATTGAAATGAGCGGCTTGCTTCAGTACGTTGCCAATCAGCTCAAGTCGCAAAAGAGTCTTGATCTACTTGTGCTTCGTGAGATAGTACACAAAATGGCTGGCGTTGAATCCTGCGAGGAAATGACAAATGATCAGCTGCAAGCTTTGTGTGGCGGTGAACAACTTCGTGGAGAAGCTGGCTACTTTAGTCAAGTGCGCAATACCAAGAAGTCATCGAATCGTTTAAAAGAGGCCTTGGCCAATAATGATCTTGCAGTAACACTTTGCCTATTGATGGCACAGCAGAAGCACTGCGTCATCTATCGGGAAACAGCCGCGCAAAGTCACCTAAAGCTTGTTGGAAGTTTATATGATCAATGCCAGGATGCATTGGTACAATTTGGTACATTTTTAGGTTCTAGTTACTCGGTGGATGAGTACGTTGAACGATTGCCGTCAATTATTACCATGCTCCGTGAATATCATATAAATACGGATGTGGCCTTTTTCCTTGCGCGACCTATGTTCACGCATCAAATTAACGTAAGCTCGGATTGATCGTTTTTAAAGTATTATATAACATTTGAGTTTTATGGTTATTTATAGCAAAAGTACGATCAGTTGCGTAGGGCAGATCCGAATGCGAAGAAGCTAACGACTACGCAAAAGCTACAAAAGTATCTGGATGCCACAAATTTGATTATGAATCCCATCGTTGAGTCAGTGCGCCCATTGCATTGTGCGAAAGTGTGGGAGGATATTAGTCCACAGTTTCTTGTCACCTTCTGGAGCCTCAGTATGTACGATCTCCATGTGCCTAATGAAATGTATCAGCGTGAAATTGGCAAACTAAAACAACTTGCACAGCAGGCTGCAGAAGGCAAGGACTCGGTAAGTGCTTTATTTTTTCCTCATTCAGCTCTATAATACTGTGTTCCATTTGGCACCATATGTAGAACCTTTCAAAGAACAAAAAGGAACAGGAACGATATATAGCTCTTATGGAGAAGCTTAATGATGAACGTAAGAAACAGCATGAGCACGTGGACAAAATTCTACAGCGTCTGCAGGAGCAAAAGGATAGTTGGTTTTTGCTACGCTCCGCAAAGTCAGCTAAAAACGATACCATTACACAGTTCCTGCAGCTATGCCTCTTTCCACGCTGCACTTTCACTGCTCTGGACGCGCTTTATTGCGCCAAGTTTGTCCAAACTATACACAATCTGAAGACAGCAAATTTTTCCACGTTGCTGTGTTATGATCGGGTATGTTAAACTTTGCAATTTTCCCCTTTTCATTTATCTAATTCTTATCCTAATTCTTCCATCTGCAGCTATTTTGTGACATTACATACTCGGTAACGTCGTGTACAGAAGGTGAAGCAACTCGCTTTGGACGCTTTCTGTGTGCTATGCTGGAGACAGTCATGCGCTGGCATGCAGATCAAGCAGTTTTTAATAAGGAATGCTCCAATTATCCTGGTTTTGTGACGAAGTTCCGTGTTAGCAATCAGTTTTCAGAAGCCAACGATCATGTTGGCTATGAGAACTATCGTCATGTGTGCCACAAATGGCACTACAAAATTACCAAGGCGATTGTTTTCTGTTTAGATTCCAAGGACTTTATGCAAATACGCAATGCACTTATTATATTAATGCGCATTTTACCACATTATCCCGTGCTCTCAAAGTTGGCGCAAATAATTGAGCGGAAAGTGGACAAAGTGCGAGAGGAGGAAAAAACAAAACGGCCAGACTTATTTGCCATTGCCTCTAGCTATATTGGCCAGCTTAAACAGAAGACTCCACATATGTTTAAAGAAAGTGACTTTCATCAAGTTGCTGAGCGGTCATTTAAGGAGTCTGCACCCGCAAAAGCCACTACCACCGAAAAGACAGCTGCGTCGGCTGCAACAACGACGGCAGCTGCCACAACGAAAACTGCCAGCGGAACGCCCTTCTACAACAACGAACAAAAAACAACCAAGGAGCAGGACGCGAAAGCGGGTAAGTATATTGTCTGTAGTTGAGTATCTCATTTATATTATGGTTATTTTTTTCCATATAAAGGACAAACAGCTCGTAGCGAAGTCAAGCAGAGCAAAGCAGATAGCAATACAACAACATTGGTCCCAACACCAAAGTCCATTTCAGTGCCACCCACAAGCGAACGTGAAAGCAAACGAGAAGCAGCACAGGCAGCCAGGGAAGCGCAATCGAATCGAAACTTGGACAATAGAGATGAACACTCCAGCACAAATAGCATCAGCGCCAGTGCGAATAATAATAGTAGCAATGGTAGCCAAATGGAACGACGTAGTCGTGAATTGGATCGTGAACGAGATCGGGAGCGTGAGGAACGTCATAGCATAAGTAGTTCACGTAGTTTACAGCGGGAGAGTAATCGGACCAGCAACATTAACAAGGAACGCACTGAGGCAGAACTGCAGCAGCGTGCACGTGAGCGTTCTCAGCGTCTGGAGGAACTGGAGGCAGCTGCACAACGAGCATTGAAGCGTGAAAAACTAGGACGTCGCGAGGAACGTATGCAACATCGACACGAAAATGTAGAGACTGTGGATCTGGTAACGAGCAACCATGAACATCGCCATTACGAAGAATATGATGGACGCCAGCGAGATCGTGACCTGAGTTCGGTATCCAATGAAAGCAACGGTTCCCTGCAGCATCGACGCAGTCACGATACAATTGAATATGAAAAAGGTAAAGGTTCAAACTGTTACTATATATTCTAAATAGTAAAATTCTAAATTCTCTTAAATTTTGTGCAGATTCTAAGCGTCGTAAAATGGAATCATCGAGCAGTTCAAAGGTTAGTAACATTGGGTTGCATAAATAGTACGCTAAGACAACGAACATCGCACAACCAATGGAGGGCAGCCTTAAATCAAAGCATCACTCGCCTAAAACTAGAAAAAATTATTAACAAAACGAGTCGTTGGGCAAGCGAGAGGCGCTTTAACACATTCTCGTTTCAACTGCTGGTAGGCGAGACGTCAAACCAACCAACCAACCAACCAACTCACCCACCTAAAACAAACTTGTGGACACAAGTGGATCTCATCCTAGTTAACCAAGCGCATTTTTTAAGTATATAAGTGTTTTATATTGGGGAAGTTACCTATAGCTTTAAGCCAATTTGTAGTACTCTAGAACAGTTGAACTGTTATCAAAAGGCTTTATTAATTAGGATTCTTTTAGTTGCCTATATGAAGATTAGGCATACCTGATGGGACTTGCATAGAATTTTAAGATTTCGTTTTTGTGTTCAAACAATTTTTGTATGTAGTTTTCGTCATACGTTAAGTTAGTTTAGTAAGTTAAAATGGACCACTTAGAAGCAATTAAAAATGATGACAAGGACGAAGTTAAGGAACAATGCCGCAGGACACAGTATTAGATGTGAATTCTTGGATATTCTTGGCACACTCAATGGAACCTCTGGAAATATCAAAACTACATTGAAAAGAGAAACCAAAAAGAAAAAAAATTAAACCAAAATATCAACATTTAATATAACTTTTAATCATCGTTGGACAACGAATTACCTGAGATCATATCATCCCGTTCAACTACGAACAAGTTACAAAGGGCACATGTACCAAGCAAAGAGCAGTGCAAATCAATTCTCCTTCATATGTGGAAGAAGCTTCTGTTCAGTAAAAGATTATTATATCCGTAATCTCAATAACCCACCGATGATCTCGAATTCGCACAACTATACAATGTACTCAATAACCATTTCAATTGCACCATGACAAAAAAAAGCCTACTGAAATTTTAAATGATGCCAATACCTTTAAAATCAAAGATATTCTTGTATGAAATCAGCTGCTGATATAACAAGCGTGAATAACTATCTTCAAATACGTACAAATCGGATATTTAAATATACTGAACAATAATTTGCTGGAAACCCAACTTGCAGAAAACATATCAAATTAACCAAGAAGAAGACTCCTGGGAAAAGCCAATTAAAGCCAAAGTAACTATCATAATCATTTAATGGCAAAAAGAGTAGCTGAACAACTTTTCCGAAACCAAACATGCGACATCCTTCAAACATTCCTTTAATATAAAATAAACACCGCATTCAACACGTAATATTGGATTCAAAAAGCTATTAAGGACTCTTAAAGTGTGTATTAATCACATTCCAATAACATATCACAGTCAGTTATCACTTCTGTTTTTCGAGTCAACAATACAAAAATCTTCACAATCAACAAAATCAACATCTCAATCGACCATAATATAAATTCAACAAAAAAAATAACAAAATCCCCAAAAACAATCTACAACACACCAAAAAAACCACCGAAAACGGGTTCGTTTGATCGTAAATGCTGTGAGCTAAGCATTATCGTGCTCCTTCTACTCTGCAACTTCCAACTTGTAACGAGTATTCATCGCAACCTACTGGTGCGACTACCACCTACCGCAGTGACACCAGTTTAGTTGTAATTCGTTGACCCTAATTCTTTGCGGACGGGTAAGTATTCAGCGCGTTGTGGGCATTGGGACTATCTACTTTATGAGAATGAGGGATATGGGCGGTCAATGGGTGGTACTAAAAATGTCTTTAGGTTAGGTTGTTTTTAATTACTTTAATTTTATAATTTGAGATGTTCTTAGATAAAACACAAATCGTGCAATTACTATTTACCCTCTCCCAATTGCTATTAATGTAATAATATTACAGAAGGTTGAAGAACTCGTAGATAGTGTGAAGAAGGCTCGGGGAATCAAAACGAAAGAGCGTAACAAAGACAAGCTATCCGATGAGGAGCGAGATGCACGCAAGGATCGAAAATTGGGACGCAAACGTGATCGTAACGAGGATAATAATAGTACCGATCATAAACGTCGACGTGAAGGTGAGGCAAGAATTTTCAACCTTCTTTTCAAGACACTCAAGCATGATAGAATTTCAGCGTTAAATGGCGAAGATGATTTACGTGAAAGGGAACGTCATCGAGTAAGTTGTATTCCAGCAATATAATGCAATAACTGTACTAATAATAATATTATTTTATTAATTAGGACAAATCCCGCGAACGTTCCCATGAGAAGTATGATCGTGAACGTGGCGGCAGCTCTCGGATAGATGAACGACAATTTGGCATGACAAAATCGAGTCGCTCTTCAAGGTTTAACTACTAGCCGTATATGGAAGCTTATTTTCCGTAATGTGAAGCGCATTTTATTTAATAATAAACAAATTAACTCAATGTTTATCTATTTTAACGTAGAGTGAATCTAATTTTGAAAGTTTTTACAATATTTTAGTAGCACTTTTTCGCCCCAAAAAATACAAAGTAAACCCACTGTTAAGTTAAATAATGCATTCAATCATTAAACTATATTGTTAATGTATTGATAAAGCCATTTATTGATTAAGAACAGCGAATTGAACGAGCCAATAATCCTGTACAAGATGAATACATCTGAACGCGTTGCTATTGATCCTGTCTGTCTTATATTGTACAAATCATGTAATATACTCATTTTTTACCATTTTTAAGTAAAGGATTAAGCATACCTTAAAAATTGTGTTTAATGTTGACATAACAGGACGAAAAATAAATAAATCTATAATAAAAACTACATGAATATTCTTTTATTTTTTGAAAATATAACTATAAATAGTCCTTTGAGCAAGGACATAAAAAGGATTTCGCTTTCTGTACCCACTAAATAGACAACCATCGATTTGCATCTTCAAATTTTAAGATTTCATCAAAAAAAATGTATCTAAAATTTTTGCAAGGGGGTTGCATGCAAAAAAGGACCAAAAATCATAAAAATGTGTGTATCTCAGCCATTTAAAGGACTTTTCCAACGTTCTTTGGTACATATATGGCATTTATAATTCTGCTTCGATTAAAACTTTTAAAAGGACGAAAATCCTTTCAGGAGCCAAGTTATAAGGACTTTTTTGTATAGACAAAAATCGCTATATCTCGGCTATTTCTGTAGGGATCCTGACGAAATATATTGCAAACGTTGTAGATTATTTACCTCTATCGACTGGCCGAAGGACAATAAAATCGTCCTTTCTGTTGCCGAGTTACAAAGGATTTTCTGTATTTGGCATGTTTTCTTACGCCATCAATGATAATTTTTTAAGTCCTCAATTCTTAGATAACCCTATTATCCTTAAGTGCCACTCGATAAAGGTTGTCCTTCTGATCCTAACGCATTATGTCCTTCAGAAATTGACAAGGATTTGACCAAGTTAGGGACATTTTTAGGAATACTATTGCCCATAAAAGTATGCAACATTTTTTTAAAATGAAATCTGCAGCTCAAATTGAGTAAAATGAAATTTTTAACAAAATACCAGGCGAACAGAATTATCGAAAAGTAACTGCAGCAAATTGCACTTTCCGTTAAATTTTCAAATTAAAATTTGAAAAATATCCGTTAAATTCCAGTGTGGTTTTTATAAAATTGTCTCTATTTTCGACATTTTTCGTGTAATTTTGATGTGCTTTTGGTGCACAGATAGTTCTGATTTGACGCTTCAAGATAATTATTTTCAAAGGACGAATATCCTTTGAACAGGACCTTCTGTTTAGAGAAAATCGGCTATATCTCTGCTGTTTTTGAACTGATTTTTGCAGTCGATACCTCAAACGACGCGGCTTAAGCAGCGTTATAGACCTGGCTACCATTCACCCAGTTTTATAATTAAAAAATTGAATTTTTTTTAATATTCGTTTTATTAATATTAACATTCTGCTTTGTGAATATTATAATTAATACATCTTAATATACATTGTTATGCGCAAAAGAAACAGGATTGTTTTTATTTAAAGTAGTTTCCTTGTGCTTCGATAGAGCGTTTAACCCGGTCAATTAGCATTTGAAATGAGTGTTTAAGGTCATTTTCGGAATGCTCTTGAGAATATCGGTCGTCGCCTTTTGGATAGCTAAAATGTCCTATATATGTATATTCACAGCCTTTTCAGTCAAGAGGACTCCAGGTTGCCCTGCAGGTATGTCCTTACCAAACGCATGTCCGTACTTCTTCAAATTCGATAAGGGATCCGCACGATACAGATATGAGAGCGGAGAGTTCCTCTCCAAATACCTATTTAAAGTCTACAAACAATAAAAGATAAAAATTGTATTAATTGTAGTGCATATACAGAAATTATAAAGACAAGTAAAATGTTCATTTGGTTATTATCCTTTCGATATTATAGATTATTTTGAATTGTAAGTTCTGTTGTTTGCAATCGATAGTTCAGCGCGAAGCGATATGTAATGCTTGCCATTCACAGAAAATAAACACACAAATTTCTTTTTAGATATCTAACTATATATAAACCATATTAGTTATCCTTGAATTTTAATTATAAAATTTTAATCTATTATAAAATTCCTAACGTTAAGCGGTAATACAAGGTTCGAAATTGGTCTTTAAGTTTGAAATTACAGCAACCCTTATTTGGTTTCATTGTTAACGGGCAAAATTAGTACATTATTTAGCAAGGGGATATATCGCAATCAAATGTCCTGTCGCAGCACGTGAAGGTGAAGCTTAGAGGCACAAAAAGAAAAAAATATAAAATCAGTCTTCAGTGCGTATTCCATTAAATTGGCAACGGCAATGGCCCGGCGGCAGTTCTACTTTAATATTTGCACAAATTTTCATAAAAATCATAATAAATTATTTGCTGTTTATATGAAAACGGCAAATCTAATGCAAAACTTTAATGTCCTTAAACGTTCGCTATAAGTAGAACGGGCAGAACGTGCAAAACGTCGAGGTGGGATAACATCGCTGCCACCGCTGTCGCTATCGTCGCCGTCGCCGAAACACCAACCAAAGACTCACTCATACTATAATAACAATCGGTCTAACTGTTAGTGTTTGTGACTGTGTGCGTATCTGTGTTTGTGTGTATGTGTGTCCTTAAAGTTAGCTCTAGTGATATTAAAGTTACATCAATTATTATATGATATCCTGCGGTTTATTAACATAGTCAAATAAGTGTTAAAGCTCAAAAAAGTTAATGAATAATAAAAAAACAATTCAATTAAAAATGATAAAATTATTTCAAGGATATACTTAAACATTGTTTGTGTTTGTTTATGGGTTGATATCCTTGCGTAATTAAAGCAAACAACTAAAGGTAAGATTATATAAATAAAATATACATTTATATATATATAATATAGCTAACTATTTATCTTACATAATGAATTATGTACTGAATTATGCTCTAGGCACGCGCTGTACCAACACTTAAAAAAAAGCGACAATAATTGCATAATAAACTGTTCTTGGGGTCCATGTGTTATACCTTTATGACTGTTGTCTGCTGTTGCCATTATTATGGAACGAATTAACCCAGTTATAAATCTAATGGACCGATTTCAAGGATCTTAATACGGTCCGTAGTAATAAGAAGCAGCTTCTTAACTGCCGTATTCTTAGTTGCTATTGTTTTCGCTCTGTCTAGCGTATATACTCTTTCTTTAGCTTTCTCTTTCTCCCTTTCTATTTCTCTATTTGTACTCGCTCTCTCCTACGCCATAATTTAGCAAACATCTGTTTTTTTGAGGCGGCGTCGGCCATTGCGCATGTCACATGTCACGCGCGTCCATACGCCCACACTAACGGTACCTACGCTAAACAAAAACAAGTTGTCACACAACGTTAATGCCGACAAAGTCGATGTGTGTTTTGTTTGTTGTTCCTTTTTTTACGTCATATTGCTACACATATATACTGGTGGTAGTAGTAGTGGCGTTGGAAGGACTTCAAGCTATAATAATAATAATAATAACAAAGGCGTCTTAAAGACGCAACTGCATTCGGCGCTAAAAAGTATGCTATAGTTTTTGATATTTTCATCTTCTGTGTATGACCCACATGCTATAGCACTACAGACGCCATACTTATTACTGCTGACTAGTAAATTATTCTGTTTTGTCAACCGGACAATGGAGTATTCATTTTTTACATATTGCAGGGTAAAATTGCACAAATAGTAATTTTCTCGCTCATAAATTTGTCCTTGATCAATATCGCATGTAATAATTGAGTTGCCTTTTTTAATAACCTTACGGGTATGTGTGTGTGTGTATTTGCTTAATAGTTTTGCTCTTGGCTATGGGGAAAAGCAATAACTATAGAGCTTTTATTTGCTATTCAGCTTGTCACTGATTTACTTTATGTGAGTGTGTTGCGTGTTTTTCGTCCTTCGAATATGGTCATTGCCAACGTTGTAATAAATTGTTGTCTTTGTCTACTTCGTCTGTTTCTACTTCCTTTCACTTCTTCATTACTATCCTGTTTTGGGCAACGAGCTGTTCATTTGTTGGCTATTTCTATTGTCATGTTATTTTCGGCTTTGGTCTCGCATTCGTGTCCTTGAAAAGCTACAGCGCTTACATAAGGCGCCGAAACGACGCTTTGTTTGCTGCATGCCTCTTCTCTAGCAATAGAAGATTATTAAATTTTATACGAAATACTTATAACAAACCAAGTTTGACTCTTTCACACACACACACACCCGCACATCACACTCAAGTCTATTGAACTCAAAACAACTTTCGTGGCAACTTGGCTTAATTTTTTTGATAGGATTCAACACACAAGACACATAGGATACTTGAATCAAGTCTTCTGGTTTCTAATACTATAAAAGTTGCTTTTTATGTTTTTGTTTATCTGTTAAGCAAAACTTTTGCATTGTGTTTGTTTACTTAAAGTAAATTTGGTTAACATTCAGAAGCAGTCGAAATAGATACTTCTAACATAATGTGGTTTAAAATTTAATTAATTGTAATTGTCCTTAAGTTTTGATGGTGAAAAATATTTCAAGTATTTTTAATTAAAACTGACAATTTATTTGTTAAGCAAAACGTTTCAAGTGGTTATTAAATTTGTTGTCCTTAAGTGAGTTGAGTTAAGAACAACCACACAAATTACAATTGACTATCGGAAAAAATCTACAGCTCAATCTTAAGTGATGCAGCGTGTGTCCTTTGCTTTCAATTATGTGCACTTATGAACATGCTGTCCAAGCACAAGGATAATGTGTACACAAAACAATTTGTGTGCATACTTGTATGAGTTCTCTCTTTTGCTCATATCTGTGCAGTTACAAGGCGTCATCTATGGCTTACCACACACACACAGACACCCACCTCCACACTTATTCCTACTCAAAATATATGTCTTACGGTTGTCCTTTTTGTGCCCTGTGCTCATGTCAATGGATCGATATGAAAATGCCACGAGCCTGATATCTAAGTATCTAGGAACACTTCTATGTGCATATTTTCAATGCTAGCATTGAATGGAAAACCACACACTTAATGGCACTATATACAATTTAATTACAAACCTAAAAACTGCTATCCTTTATACTTATTCCACACAAATGCACTAAAGGACAATCAATTAAAAACTGTACGTTTTGACATTTACTCGGGCTGATTGCATGCCTGCGCCCCGACCATTCAATTATTCATTTCAATTAACAATGAAAATGGAAAAACTAGAATAAACACTGAAAGGATATGCTTATTTGTTCCATAAACATAAAGCGTTTAGGAAATATGCAAAGCTCTAAGTATCTGACTTTTTGTTAAACAGGAGTAAGATTGTTATTCTTTAAGCTGTTTCTGTTGCCTAATAAACTATTCTGTCATTATCTAAATGTTAACTTGCAATCAAATAAAATAAAAGATCTTTTACAAGAAATAACATAGCTCTGTTATAGTTAACATAGCCATAGATATTTGCTGTTAGTTTCCTTCAACAAATGCCAAATTGACTCGCTGGATTAAAATTACATATAAAATATATAAATATATACATTATATAATTATATATATAAATTTTTAACTTTTATAAATTATTATTTTAATATAATATTTTTGAAATCAAAATGTTCCACTGTGCGGCAGCCGGCATTTTTTCTTACTCTCTCACCCGCTCTCCCACCCTGCTCACTCTCTTTCTCTCACTCTCTCTCACCCTCTCTATCACTTTGTCTTTCTCTGTGTACTTGTGTCTAGCCGCTGTATATGCTTTCAGTTTTCCTGGTGTTGCATTTAGTTCTGTTTCAGTTCTAATCTTTAGAGCGCGGACTGCAGATTGTTTTTTTTCGACGCGTCCGTAAAAACGAAACTCGTGAAAATTTGCAGTGCAAAAGAAAATGTTATGAAAATTCAATTGTGAATTTGTGTAAGCTTTGTGTGTATTATATTTATTACTTAAATACGTAAATGAATCACAATTATTTTAATTGTCCAGAACTGTGCAACGAAATGGTTTTGTTTATAAACAAATATGAAATATAAAAGCGGAAGTGCGTCTTGATCATTTTTTAAAAAGGGTTCAAGAACAGCTACAGCATGTTACAGTACTAAAAATATTGGTAAAAATTAAAACCCAAAATAGCTTAAATAATATATATAATATTAAAAAAGTTCTTTTTATATTATCATTTTTGTTTTATATGTGTTAATTCTGGCACACGCTGTATACATGCATTTTATTTTTAGATATTTTCAATATTTTCATTTCCAAGTGAACCGATTTTTCCACCCAAATTTGTTTGTGTATTTTATGTTTATTTTGGTCTTTATACTGTTGCCGGCATCTTTCTTTCTCCTCTTTCACATTCTATAGGTCTTCATTCTGTACTACTTCTGCCTACTGTTTTGACTTACTTCTCTTCTTTTGTGAAGTCGTTTCGCATTCCAAAAAATTTGTGCTGATGTTTAAGTTGATAACATACAGAAACATTAACACCTTTACAGCGTGCCTAAAGGCATACAGTGGTGGCAATAATAATGAGTACACCTCGGATAGTTTGACTTATTCTCAAACAAGAAACTGTTAAGTGATTTAAATAAACAATTTATATTTATTTGTTTAGAAAAACTGATATATATTTATCTAACTGCCAAGGTATACCTAATTTTTGGTCATAGATGTAGCCGTATCAATGCCGCAGCTGTTGAGTTTAAATAAATCTTTTAATCTCCTACCCGAAGTGACCTTTCTTTTAGGCGCTGATAACTGATACAAAATTGAATTCAATGAAAATGTGTTTAATGAGATTTGGCTATTGTTGAAAAAATATTGTTATTATGTTCAGAAAGCCCACGAATTGAATGTAATCATGACCCTAGGCTTACCTAACGTTAATTGTGTACATTTATTGTTGTAATTTGTTGACCAAAAATAAATGATAAATGATAAATTATACACAAATAGTAATAATAATAATATCAAAAGTCACACACAAATAGCAGGTGATAACAACAGTTGTGATAATTATAATTATATGAATTTAGGAAATTACTATGAGTAATTTGACTTGTGATTAATTACTTTGACAATGACCAGTATCGAAATGTAATTAATATTTGTACATACGTTTACAATATTTACTCTAAATTGTTTGTGTCTCTTATTCAGTAGCCAAAGCAGACAAGGCCATTAGAAATCCCATAAAAAACATACTAAATGGTTTTTAATGCTTTGCCAATTACTTGTGTTTACGACTAAATCAAGTTGTTAAATGACTTTTGATATCAATTAAACCCGGAAATATGTATAAAAAATATTTTGAAATCAAAAGAATTGCTTTTATGTGGATGTTAAGTAAGTTATATATATATAGCATAAAATGAAAACTTATTTAAATATAAGATACAGATGGCAAAATGCTGTTCTAAATTTGCTATATATATAATATATCGATTGCGTATGCAAACTTCAAATTTTCCCCTAATGCTTTAATCAATAATATTTATATATCAGAGTTTGACCACAATATTAACTTAAAGCAAAACCCCTCGAGTTTTGCTTATCATAGTAGAACAGCAAACGAAACCAATTACTAAGGCGCCAGGAATCCAAAAGGGGACCTTTTCAATGGTACAACTTTTGGGTTAAAGCAGCTCACACATTCCCCCTACGACTACTTGTCAATCATACAAATAGCCTTCACCTCCATAACCTCTCCTCTCAGCCATGCCAAGCAATGTCACTTAGCATTTGCCACAAACCCGTGAAATGATTTTCTGGTGATTTGTTGTACACATTTTGTGGATATTTCGTTCGATTCTCGTTTTTCTTGCTGATTCTTTTTTCAATTGAGGGTATGTAATTTATATAAGATTTCTATAGCCACATAAATTCTATTGAATGACAGAAAATGGTTTGATATTTATTTACTGCAGATAAGCAGAATTTGTTAGTCTGGTATTGAGTTGAATTATAATGTAAATGATGCATAAAACGATGCTCAAAAATATTTGGAATGTAACAAACTAAGAATTTATGTATAGTGATAATAGTTTATTTATTGTTTCTAAATATGCAAAACACTAGTCTAAGTTATCATGATATAGTCCTTTTCAAGGATAAATGATTTCCCCATACCTCATCATGCACTTGACACACATTTATGGCCAACAATCAGAGCCAATAACTGAGCCACACAATAGAATTGCGAATGCAATTGTGCAACTCTTTTAGTGTGTGTGTGTATGTGTGTCGGTGTACAAGCGCTTATTATTCAGGTTGGATGCATTTGAATGTTTGCCATATAGATATGTATGTAGATATGTATATATGTATAGGTATGAACATATGGGAATTGTAAATTGTTTTACTATTGTGTTGGCAGTCATAAACTGCGGTATTATGAATGTAGTTTGTATATAGTTGGCAGCTGCAGTGCTTCGTTTTGACCAAGTTACAATTGCCTGCACACTGGATAACTAAATTGAACTGGTAAATGTGGCCTATTACCGGTTATATTCTACGTAGTACAAGCTGATGCATCTTTGTATCTTTATATATAAATATATATATGTATGTATCAGCAGCTTGTTGCAATTTTTGTTTTGCAATTGATTTTCATTTTGTTTATAAATAATATACTGATAATATAGTAGATAGTTTTGAATGAACTCTCGCGCGTGCAGCTATCGATTTGGGGGTAATCATTTGGGTTCAGTATTTAGATTAAAGATACTACCACAAGTTGGGTCAACAGACAATACAAATTATCCTCTAATATATCTATATACATATATATATATGTTCTTATATATATGTATCGATCTAATAGTATTGTATAAGTAAATAAATCTCAAGTAAATGTATATTTCAACTAAATTGCATTTGAAATATGTTTTTCCTATATATTCATATATAGTACAAACAATTTCTTGGTACAAGTCCAAAAAAGTAGTCGATTACCCGCTCATTGGCCATAAACAAATGGCGTTTTTAATATTTCATATAGCATCTATTATATATTATATATATATGAAATTTAAAAATCTATATTTGACCTTTAAAAACATTTATATATTTCTTGCCTAAAACTTTGAACTAGAGTCAAATTTGACGCAGAGACGAAATGCTGACAAAATCCTTGCCACAAATATTTGCTTTTGTTTGCATTAACGAAACGCAACGTTGGCCAAAAGTAAATATGGCCAGGTGCAAGTAATATATGTACGGTATATATAATAATATAAATAGAAAATTCATAAGGGAATAGAATGAACTTATTTTCTGTTTGATGAGCTCTTAGCACACTTTTTATAAATACTTGTAAAAAGTGTTGAGTATCAACAGACTTTACCTAGAATTTCGCTATCTCTAATCTCTATTTAAATTTTTCAGTTAGCTGTTGCTCTATCCTAATAATGTAAGGTTAACTAGCTGACTGTTTCTGCATATAAATCTGGTATATACCTGAGTTACTCCGGCTAAACGAGATACCTTCTACTGCTGCATTCGTTAATAGAGATTAACTGTAGTTAAACGTTACTTTTAATAATATTTTTACTCTCATAATGCCATTAAAGTTACGGGTATTTAACACCTCAACGTACCATACCTCCACCTTTCCACTTTCCACCTTGACCAACGGCATTTCACAGCTGTTTGCCTGACTCATCACAGCTTTGGGCAGGCTTATATACACCTGAACAACGTGGAAAAGATGCGCTGCAACTGTTTGATTTCCCAAGAGTCTTAGTTGGCCTCAAGCATATTTGCCCAACTGCTGAAAATTATAATAATTTTATACATTTTGTTTTCTATAGCAAGTCATTGTGTTGATTTATTAACATTTTCCTTGTTATTGTTTAAAGTTGGTAAAACAAAATGAATTATCAATTTAAAATTAGCTCTAAAGCTGCTTAACGCCTTTGATAACTACGTTCTAAGCCCAGTATTGTGTGGCTAAAACTTTTTAACTAAAACCATTGAACTGGAAAATGTTTGGCAATTTAGGCTTCTTTTTTCTTCTTCTGCCTTTTACTGCCAGTTCATCAAATCAGCACTTTGGCATTAACTGTATAAAAGGAAGTGGAACTGAGCTAAGGGATAAATCAATTTGCTGGGACAGCAATCAAATTGAAGATTGACAAGTGACAAAACAACAAACAAGAAACAAAAAACAGACACAGCGATTCTTCTTCAATTTTTTTAGTGTAAATGATAAAATGTTGCTTATCATTTATCAGACGATGCAAAGAAATAACTAAAAAATAAAAAGAAATTGTTTTGAATGCTAAAAATTATCTTTTCTTGCCAGCAAATGGCATTCAATTGATCAATTATTGATACCTAAGGAACTGCCTAAGATATATATGTATATATATATTCTATTATTTATCAATTGAATTGTGCCTAGACATTACACTTGAATAATATGTAAAGCTAAGTCTATATAGGTGTCAATTTATCTGGTTTATAATAGATGTAATAAACGTATAGTAAGAGACATACATAAAGAGACAATTAGAATTGTAATTGTAACTGTCATTGTCTCTTATCAGCTGCTACTTACAACTTCTTATCTATAGCTAAACACAATGTTTGTCCGCAAAGGTGTTAACTAAATGTTATAACTGTATAATTAGCGTATGATATCTAATTTGATATAAAGTTAAGTGCACTGGATCTAACCAGTTAAATGAACAAATATGAATAAAATAAATATCAAATATTTATTCATTTCATCAAATGATTTGCATTTAGCAAGTGGCCAAAATGAGCTCGTTTTGACCAAAATAACTAAATGAACAACGGCAGTTAAATGAATTCCAAAGAAAGTTAAGAAATCTAAGACTAGTATATTCTTTAGATCATTCATAATATATAGGATATATAAAAAGTAATAAAATAGATAGACTTTACTCACTTTGGTAAGATGAATCCTTTTTGGGAAAACATTTCCAAGCATTTCAAGCTCTTTTAACCCTGATGAAACAAGTCCATAATCAATTTTTGTTGCCTGCATTCAACCTGTAAATGATATAGTATATATTATAGTCTGATTTCATACCATATATGCCTACTTCTACCACGTCACACATTCTGTCTGGTTCCGCACGATTTTAGCACATTTTCTTATAATTTATTTGCACCTTTATCGATTGATTTAAATGCTTCAATCCTCATGTGGAACTTGGGTATGTTTTGGGTAAATAAGTAGGGTAGAGATTTTGGGTTGAGGAAATTTTCTTGGTAGGTGAATTGGCTGGGCTTTAACCAGTTTCAGTTGGTTATTGCGGCAGGTCGGTCGGTGTATTAGCCCGGTAATTGGGCAAGTTAAATGAATATAAATATTTTAACAATTTATATAATTTTCTTCTATTTACAGGCACACTATAATTGCACTTATATATCTGATAGAGAGCAAGTGGATACGAATACGGAAATTACATACATAACGTATTATGTTAGCGGAAGTCGATAGTTTAGTACGAGTTCAAGTCCAAGTAAATATAAAGCGCACAAATCAAGGGCGTAGTGCAGCAATAGCATGAGAAGTCGCACGGAAAAGGATTATGACAGTGCGACTCCAGCATTGGAGCAACAAATGAACCTTGCTCGTCGTGCCTGTTGGAGTAGCAACAAAAGTGTTACTACCAATTCCAAATCAAAACCCAAATTCAACCTCCGATTAAGTGCAACATGCTATGGAAATGGTGAATTAGCCGAAGCCTTAACTTGCCAGCTGTTAAATCCAAAGAGTCTGCATCAAAGTGAGATTAGTAAAAGGAGCAGGATTAATAAGGGACAACCACCGAATGAGCCAACAACATACACAGTTCACAGCAAACATAAACAGAGTCCAATCAATATTGTGGCCAATATGAGACGACATCTGTTGCTGCTGCTACTATGTGCCATATGCATGTTGTTGGCCAGCATTGAGGCACGTCCAAATGTCAGTGCTACGGGTGTTACTTCCACCTCCAGCACCAGTACCAGCCCGAGCACCAGTGCCAGCGTCACCACAAGCTTCAGTTCCACCTACAGCACCAAGAGCACAGATGCAGTTACCCAGTTCAAGAACGTAAGTGTACAAATTTAATTGATCCCCAAGAAGTCATCAATAGACATTTGGTATTATTGACCTTAAATACAATATCCCAACCTCCACTTCACTATACAATGCTCTTAACTTGATTGCACTCGTGTGTCCAGTTGGGAGTGGCAACAAAAAACAAGTTAGCTGCCAACGCCTCTGGTTAACCACAAACTGTGCTCAACCCAGCTCAACTCTGCTTATCAGCTTAACTGTCAGCTGCAACATTGTTTCGGCTCCTTTGGCTTAATCGCAATTGACAATTGGTCACAATTATGGTAATTGCACTCTAAAACTTTTCATACCCCACAAAATTGTACTCAGTGTGTCACTTGCCAACAGTTATTACCACTAACTGTATGAAATGATTGCGATTGTGTCAAGATAATGATAATGAAATGCAATTTATCTCCTGACCTTAACTTATTTGCTTCTATTTATCTTGAGTGATAATAAAGTGAGATATATATATAAAATTTTAATTTAATAACAGAAAAAATTATTCTTGCAGTACATTTACTATGCAAGCGACCTTCAGTATCTTAACCTCAACCTTGTTATCTGTCAGTTAAGCTCAAGTAGTTAACTGCCAAATAGCGTATCCTGGGGCATAGTGAAATCAATGCTAAAGTGCTAGTAAGGCAGATTTACATTATGATTTTGTAATAGTATGAAGAATATACCATATAAAGGAGCTATTGTCTACCCGTTACTAAACTTAACTGGCAGATAAGGTTCTATTGAAAATCCTGATTACAAAGTTGCTATTAGTCAGAGATAGTCACACACTGTAAATGTTATTGATAACGAAGTAATCATTAATATTATACTATAATCTTCAAACCATTGAGAAAAGTTCCCAAAATTGAGAATTTCGTCTCAATACATATATAAATATATATACATATATATATATATATACACATATATATATATGTGTATATATATACATACACTATATATTTTATATATATTTCTTATCAGTTGATATAGCATGCAACTGAATTATAGACTAATTCTGTCCATCCGTCAACTCAAAATAAAATATAAAATATTTATTCATTGTTTAGTTGATTTTTGTCTGACTTAAGCACAGTTCGGCGTAGTTTATTATGCAAATCGTGAAATTATATTGTTTTTTGTTGAGTTTTATGGTCCTTAGTCTAGCCATCGTTAATGCGACAAATGAGGTGGTAAATATGAAAAGTAAAAGTTAAGTTTAGTCGTTACACAAAGGAAATCATAATATTTCAATAGTTTTCCAGTAAATTGATGCGAAATGCGAGAAAAAATAATGAAACATGTTTCGAAAAAGATCAAGAAATCGAGCAACTCCAACAAAAGGTTAAACAACTGCAAGAAACAATCAATGATAATATCTATAAGGATCAATTAATTAATCTGTATAAAAATAATGCTAGATTTAAAAACAGAACGAATATAAATCTTATAAAGAAGCTAAAAACTCATAATGCTGAGCTACAAAAGAGCATAATGTTCTATAGAAAGACAGTTGATCAGCTACCAAATAAGCTAGCAGAAACATTAAAAAATGAAGTGAATGAATTGAACAAACATGAAAGTATTTCATGTTTTGAGTCCATGAAAGAGAAAGATATGGAAATAAATAGACTGCAGGAACAAATTAATGCCAAGGATATAAAATTGAAGGATTATGTAGCCCAAATGATAACCGTTAATATAACTAAAACTGCACTTAACACTTGCACTATAGAACTAAAGCAGTTCAAGGATAAACGAGCTCCTAAGAGTTGTTTACCCTTTAAGTACTCTCCGGGCTATCATAAAATCGAAGCTCCTGGCTTAGATTTCTTTGATGCGCTCTGTGATAGTGAGACAGCTGGTCTTGGCTGGTTAGTTATTCAACAGAGATTCGATGGCAAAGAGGATTTCCACAGAGATTGGGCTACATATCGTAATGGTTTTGGTAACTTGAATGGGGACTTCTTTTTGGGCTTAGAAAAGATCTATCGTCTGACAAGCCAACAGCCACATGAACTCTATATACATATGTTAGATTTTAATGGAATTGTTCAATATGCTCGATATGATCAATTTGCCATATCTGGTGAAGATGATCAATACAGATTGATCAAAGTGGGTGAATTATCAGGAAATGTTACATTCGATGCACTGAAAAGACTTGAAACTATGCAGTTCAGTACCTTCGATAGGGATAATGATAACTGGCCATATGGTAGCTGTGCCTCCTCTAATCATGCTGGATGGTGGCATAGATGGTGTACAGCTGCGTGAGTAATATATTTAATGGCAACTGTAAAGTTATTACAATATTATTCACTATATATCTTTACAGTAATTTGAATGGAAAATACTTTGGGCATAAGAAATTAAAGGATCAAAAATCAATTTACTGGAATGAATTGATTTCTTTAAAGAGTGTTAAAATGCTTATACGTCCCAAATAAAATTTGTAATAGATTTTAATTGTAAATTTATATATATAAATAAATTGATCGTTTATATATGTATACATATATATCATATATATAGTTATACATGGTCTGTCGCAAATGAAAGAGAACTTTTTAATTATAACACTTGTTTTCTTTGCGACAGACCATGTAATACGCCGTCTCACTGGTTAGTTATTTTTTATAAAAAAGAAATCCATTTTAACCATTAATCACTCACCCTGCTCACCTGATCTGGCACCCTGTGATTTTTATCTATTTGGAAAATTTAATTTGTCCATGAAAGGACACTGGTTTCAGGATATTTCAGCTATCCAAAAGGCGACGATCGACATTGTCAAGAACATTCCGAAAAATATCTTTAAACAGTCATTTGAAACTACATTGAATAAGAAAATATAACTTTTGATATATATATAATAATAATTTTCCGTTGTTTTTTTTTAAAGTCTTGTTTCTTTTGCGAAAGTCCATGTATATTACTAAAAGCTGCTACGTTTTCACCTTTCATTTATCATTTTTAATATGGAAATTATACACTTTTTCAAAGCCAATTCTTGACATGCCAATTATAATAAAAAACTGTCTTGAAACATGTGCCATTAACCAATTTGCCTTTTTTTCATCTCTTAAACAGCAGCTGCCACAGACGACATCAGCATCAGCGTCTGTGTCAACGTCAGCGTCGTCTTTGATGCCGCAGCCACACGCCGCGCAACTAAGAAGAGCTGTTGAAGACTCTTTTGATTTGGAACAAAATGATGGCGAAGAACATCATAAAACGGAACGTTATCCACTGTCTCAGGTGGATTTTGCTAGGGTCAAAACACCGTTCATAATTGGCATTTGGATACTCTCGGCGAGTATTGCGAAAATTGGTAAGTAAATTGTATGCATTTACAAATCAAGTACATAAAGTCATAAATATATATACAATACATATATATATATATATTAAATATATATATATATATGTGAAATTCTGTTTCTATATAGCTAGCTGTGTGGGTGTCTTTATGATGGGCATAGTCTCACAGGCTTGGTTGCCAGGCAAAATCAATAAGTTTTACATAACGTTGGACGACTTCGGCGCTGTCACTGACATGCAGATTTGCGTCAAATTGTGCTTGTGTGGGTGTATGTATGTATGTGTGTACGTCTGTAAGTCTGTATAGGTATGCAGCCTGTGCTCCAGCTGAAGGACATTGCATAAGAGTCAGCCAAGTGCGCAACAAGCTGCCACAGCCTTGACCGTGCCCCTGCATCCGCAACACCAAATTGAATCCCCTTGAGCAACAATTGCCAGATTGCATAAACAATTTGGCAAGCTGCAATGATTTTACTCGCAGCTAAGTACTCACTGACACCTCTTTCACTCTCATTCTATCTCTCTCTGTCTGTTACTGTTACTTCCTTCTACCATATCACAGAACCTTCAATTTCAGCTAGCAACCAACAGTTGTTGATTTCGTTATCTCTTTCCCACATGCTCTATCTATCTCTCTTCCTGGCCTATTCCAGGGCTATACAGTTACCTTGGCTTTTGCACACAAAAAATCCATTTGTTCAAGGCCACAAAAAAAAAACTCAGGCACAACAGCACACGCAACCATTAAATAAAAAAAAGTGAAATATCCACCCACCATTAGCAACAACTGCCCACTCTCTATTAGCCACTTCCATTTGGCCACCTTCAACTTGCCGGTCCTGCAACTTGCTACTGTCCTGCGTATGAGCATTCCTATCTGCAACCGAGTAAGCCGAATATCTGAACGGTAGTAGGCCACTTATGTAATTATCAGAGTTCACTTTAACAATGAAACAAGGCTAAATTGCCTTTTTGACCAAATACGATTAAAGTCTTTAAGCATTCGAAAAGTGTTGCAAATTAAATGTTATTCAATAGAAAATTTTATCATATTTGCAACAAATTTTTTTTATTTTTCTTAGGAAAATCCTTTTATGGAAAATATATATCCTAAACTTATTTGCTGTCGGTTACATAAATATAAAATAATTTTATGCTTCATCTGAGACCTTTGCCAATGTTTTTTTTCTTGCCTTTTTACGCATAAACTTGGCTTAAAGTTTGCTGTGGGATCAACATGTTCGTAGAACTTTTTCTATGCAATTTCAAATTTGAAAGTTTAATGAATTTGTCACAAAATGAAAATCAAAATCAAAATATAAAACAGTTTTTCCCTGGAAAATGTAACCTTAAGTCTTCTCGGAAAATCTTGATAAAAAATTTTACTTGTTTTTCACAAGAAACTTTGCTATAGGGAAACTGATTACTAATTTGATTTAGAGCAATATCTAAACTATATTCCAACTCAACTTTAGGTATAGATTAGTGTGCTCTCTTTCCCAAATACTTCTCCTTAATTTTATATTTTCCTTTCTTTCTCCCCTTAAAATAGCATAACTTTAGCACAAACATTAGTAATAGCTCGTTAAGCTGACATGTTGACACAGTAATTCAAATGACTTTCCTTAGTTGTGTAGGGTACTCTACGTAGCCATTGACCCAAATGCAAAAATCAGCACATCTTTTGTCTTTTGTCAAACAACTCTATTGTGGGGTGTCTGAGGATGGTGCAGGGTGTGCAGGGAGTGCGGCTTCGGTTAAGTCGCATTTCCATGTAAATGGGCCATAGCTTGAAAATGGAATTTGTTTTTGTATGCGAGTTTTCTTTCGTTTTTTATGACTGCAAACAGTGAAAGTAGAGAAAACAAATACACAAATAACGCAAGTGTCATTTAGAATTTGGAATTTTAGTGAAAGTGTTTGTTTGCCACGCCTATGTCGGTAAACGCCTACAGTTATTTTCGGCATATACTTTTGACTTTCGAGATATATATCGTTGCTTACCTTTTTCTTTATTTTCTTTACAGGCTTTCATATGACACCCAAATTACATTTGATATTCCCCGAGTCCTGTCTGCTGATTGTTGTAGGCGTGGTCATAGGCGTTGTACTATATTTTTGTACAGATGTTGCCGTCTCGCCACTAACACCCAACACATTCTTCTTCTATATGTTGCCACCAATCATACTGGATGCAGGCTACTTTATGCCAAATCGCATGTTCTTCGATAACCTGGGTACCATATTGCTAATGGCTGTTGTCGGCACCATCTTTAATGTGGCAACAATTGGTAAGTAATCAACTGATTACAACTATATACAGTTAATGCTACTGTTTGTTAAACTCATCCATCATATGCTAACTGACGTCATTCTTTATAGATGTATATTAAAATGTAACACTAAAGAGCATAAAACACATATCAAACATCGTTTACTACTTATAATCTTTAATTTAACTAAAAGGATTGGGATTATCAATTTCTTCATATTTAAATATAACAAGCACTTAGTGAAACATGCCTCGAGAGTAACCTTTTAAGTAATCCTATCCATCAGGGTTAAGCCTTAAACCACTTTCAACTTGAATTTAGAATTATATTTAGGGAGCAGCTAATGGACTCATGTTTATTGTCAGTTACTTCCCCCATATGGAAATTGTGTATATATGTACAAAGAGTACATCATCAAGATAATTACTTAACCAGATTATATAGTCGATGCGCTTGTTGCACACAAATTTGTGTGGCACGCGAGCAAATGTAATGAGTGTGGTGGGAGGAGGGCTAAAAAGCTTCGTAGATGACCGCTTAGATGTGATTTACACAAAAGTACAAAAAGAACATGCAATTGATGTATATAATTGTATATATCTTTAGCTATAGGATATATATGTATTTGACACTATAAAGTGCATAAGGGGTTGCCCCCACAATTGTTTTAAGTTCAAGGCACGAGCTATACGCTCGATGAACTCACATATAAAGCGCACAAAAGAAAATAAAATAAAAGAAAAATATATATATAAAGATGTGGCAAAACATATGGCAGCAAGTTAAGAGCAGATTTAAATTTATATATATATATATATATATATATATATATATATATATATATAGAAACATAAAAAGAAAAGATCATAAAGCAAGTTTATAGCTACATAACTAGAGGTCAATATATGAGTACTTAGAAAAGTTTTTGTACACGAAAAGTTATTCAACTGCTGCCAATAGAATACAGAGAAATCAACTAAAAGTACATATTATTCAGTTTATATTATACATCTATATATAGAATGCTTTACCTATTTTCCTAATATTTAATATATAACACGCAAGTTTGCTCTACACTCAGCAGTTTCATTATTTATCTTTAATTGCTTTTATGTATATGTTGAGTGGAGGCAACAATTTCGCGTTTGCAATTTCAATTAATTTTATTATCCTTTTTTTTTGTTATTGTTTAATTAAGTTTTGTTTGAGCTTGGTGCAATTGACAGCATATAAATGGCTTGGGGAATGTATTTATATAATTTATTTTGTTGTTTGCAGGTGGCTCACTTTATGCATGTGGCGTTTGTGGCATCTTTGGTGAGGAGACACCAAAGTTGTTGGACATATTTCTATTTGCCTCGCTAATATCCGCTGTGGATCCGGTGGCTGTATTGGCCGTATTTGAGGAGATACATGTGAATGAGATACTATATATTGTGGTCTTTGGCGAGTCCTTGCTTAACGATGCCGTTACGGTGAGTTAAGTGCAATTTGTTAGCAGTTTTTATTGAGTGATTGAATCAAGTTTTATTACTCTATTAAATCAAAAACTGAATGTGATTGAATGGAGTATACCACTGCGACACTTCAGAGCAATCATTTTAATGCCAACTACTGATTTTTTTCTGTTATCCTTGAACTGTATATGCTAGTGTTAAACGGCGTTTTAACTATACTTTTAGGTTGTCATGTATCACATGATGGAGGTTTATAATGAAATTGGTTTGTCACATATTATAGCACAGGATATTGCTAGTGGTATTGGTTCCTTTTTTGTAGTAGCTCTGGGTGGCACTGCCATAGGTAAGCTGCACTAAGTAACTATTATAGATAAGGATACTAATGTCAAATGATTCTAGGCATCATTTGGGGCTTCCTTACGGGTCTGGTAACACGCTATACAGATCATGTGCGTGTCATTGAGCCAATCTTTATATTCGTTATGGCATATCTGGCATATCTTAATGCAGAAATATTTCATATGAGCGGCATATTGGCGTAAGTCCTAGATATATCTTCCATATCATAAGATAAAATAAACTGTTGTATGTGTTTAATAGTATTACATTCTGTGGCATCACCATGAAGAACTATGTGGAATCGAATATATCCCAAAAGTCACATACAACTGTTAAATATGCATTGAAAATGTTATCCAGTTCAGCGGAGACAATTATATTTATGTTCCTTGGTGTGGCAACTGTTAACAATATGCACGTATGGAATACGTGGTTTGTGATCCTAACCATTGCCTTCTGTTCATTTTTTCGTGTTATCGGTATGTTGTTGTAACTCCAAACTATTAAATTGCAATTTGACCTATATTTAATATCCGTACAGGTGTCATTTTATTGTCGGCACTTGCCAATCGTTTTCGTTTGCATAAATTATCGCGCGTGGATCAATTTGTTATGTCCTATGGTGGATTACGTGGTGCTGTTGCCTTTGCCTTGGTTTTACTGGTTGATGAGAATGTGGTCAAACATAAGAATATGTTTGTTACCACAACTATAGCTGTGATCTATTTTACTGTCTTTCTGCAAGGCATTACCATAAAGCCTCTGGTCAAGATACTTAATGTAAAGCGGGCCAACAAGCGCAAGCCTACTATGAATGAGCGAATACATGAGCGGGTAAATATACCAAATTTAGATCTATAATATATGTATTATATTATATGATTAATAAATTGTATTCTCTATATTTTAAATACTCAAGTTCATGGATCATTTGATGGCTGGCATTGAGGATATCGTTGGGAAGACAGGCAATTACAATGTGCGTGATAAGTTTAAGCGTTTCGACAATCGCTTTATACGTCCTCTGTTGCTCAGAGATCCAAAGGTAATGGAATCTTTACGAATTTGATATTATGATATGAAGTTTGAACTTTTGATATATATTTAATGCAGGGCGCTGAGCCAAAGATCATTGAGACATATTCAAAATTAACCATGCGCGATGCCATGGAGGTAATGCGCCGAAATCCTTCAACAATTGGACAAATGACGGGCACAGAATCGATGAGTGCATTATTTAGGAATTATACCAATAATTATATTGGTGGCAGGTGGGCACCGCCAACCATATACACCACCTGGTAAACGAATTTTGGATAATCGCTAAACATATATAATCGATATAACGATAATCGATAGCGCATAACGATAACGATAACAATTAACCAATACAAATTGCATGTAGGCAACAAATAAAAGTTTAGTAGTAATTGTAATTAGTAATTTTAGCATGAAATGCACAAAAATTTCTTTCAACTTTAAACTAACAATAATTGGTTAACAATTTTTGTACACCGAATATTTTCTTTCACTTTCTCACTCTACTCGTATGTATAACTATCTTTGAATATTATATCTAAAATTCGTTTATCTATATTTATAACTAACTATTTACTATTCTGTAGCTGAACATTTACATCGATTATCTAAATACTTAAAAGTTTTCGTACAACTTGTCAACTTTCTCCCATAGTCCAAGTCTAACAAATCTCGATACTACTTGCGCACACAATTTGGATATGGCTGAGCTGGATTATAATCCATCGAAAAGAGATTTAACTGATGCTAGGATACATCATTTGTTAGCCGAAGAGTTAAAGCCTTACAGAAGGGTATGTATTATTCGATTAATTTAACTATTTTAGTGCTCTGCTCTTGCATATTAATCAAAAATATTCTTTTTGGTTTGGTTTTCTATCATATAGCAGTAAAACTTATAAATACTACTATATATGTTTATATATATTATATATATATATAAAGCATCTATCACTTATACACAGCCCAAGTTATTTTGAGTCTTTACTCTTTCGATATATATCACAAATTCTCTACGATATCACTGAAAATGCCTCGTAGTCGTATATATATATAAAAATATATAAAATTATTTATGCTTTCACATTAGTTTCGTTATTTTTTTGGGCATTTGGTTTTGAGACTCTCTCTTTATCTCTATTCTATCTTTAAATATATATATATACACAATAATATACTATATTCAAATGCTGCCTTCTACCTATATCTATATAGATATATATGTAATTAATTATTTATTTGATTTCTTCCCGTTGTATCGAACTCAACTCTCAACCTCAACTTCTCGTCAACGAAATGTTTTGCAAATAACTAAAACGCGTTACAAAAAAAAAAAAAAAAATACTATATATTAAAAAATTTACTTAAATTTTTGTGTGCTTTGAAAAATGTTACAAAAAACAAAAATATATATATATATTATATAATTAATAATCAAAAGGCTTCCATACAAATGGTACGAATAAATTGGTTAATTTTGTCTTATCTGATTTAAGCGTTTTCATTTACGTTTTAATACAATTTTATTAATTAAATTAAATAAATTTTCTAAATGTTTTTGTGTGTCTGTATACTCAATATTAATAATATTAATTGCAATACGTTCTTGTAATGTATATGAAAATATATATAAATAATTAAACAATTTGCTTAATGTACCTTCTATATATAAATATATATATTTACATATAAATCAGTTGGTGTCTAAACAGTCCTTATATATATGCGTGTTTACTAAACGGCACAAAAAAAATAATTTTATAATTAAAACTCTAACTCAAAAAAAAAACACTAAACATTAACACGAAAAGCAAAACTTTAACTATTCAAAATTATTTTATTTTAACTTTTTATACAGAAATTATATGAAAATATTATACTATTTAACAGTTAACTTCTAATAAAAACACTTTTTATAATTTCAAATAAAAAATTTAAAAAAAAACGTTACTAAATCCATTAATTCATAAGAATTAATAAAAGATTTACTCAACTTAAATTAAAATAATTAATTTCTTTATAAAATTTTTCTATTTCCTTTTTACTCACAAAATAATATAGAACACCTTTAAACATAATATTAATTTAATATTAATAAAATAAAATCCATTTTTAATCTGTTTTTGTTGTGTCAAATATTTCCCACCCTAATTTGTTTGATTGAACACCTTTCAACTAATTTATTTTATATATATAATTCTCCATATCAAATTGAACTCCTTTGCAAGTACAACACACAAAACACATAGCCATAAATGTTGTGTTAAAGTTTATATTCCTAAATATATATTATCATATTCTATCCAATAATTGATATATATCAAAGTATAATTAATTCTTGGAAGAAGTATTTATGCTGCGTCTAAGTTTTCAATGTCCTTTTTGCAGCTGTCGTTTACCGTGCCCAAAAAATAAAATGCACTAAATTTAATCATATTATTCAGATAGTTAAACCTGTATAAATGTTTTGAGACGTCTTTACACATTATTTAATTTAAATGTTAATTGCTAGTTTTCAGCAACTTTTAATACTTGTATTAAACGTACTATTTTCTTTATATATATTATATATAATCAGAACACATTTTATGATTTGAAGTTTAATTTAATTTCTGATATATTCTTACAGCACCGTCGTCTTAGTTATAGCCGACACGCAGTAGATGACAGAGATTTGTCCACACAGGTGAGTTAATAACTTCCATAATGACAGACAAATCTCTGAAAGCACCAGACAAAATTATTCAAAAAACTATATCAAAATTTTAAATTAAAATTATTTTAATAATATGGTATTTTCTCTTTCTGTTCTAAGGTCAATTATAAAATGCAAATGAATTTCCGTCGTATGTTTAATGATCGCAAACATCATAAACGCAGTAAACGTGGCGCTAACAATAAGGTATATAGTAGTACTAACTGAACAATAAAATATATTATATATTAATCTATATTTATATATATTTAAAAAATTACAGGAAAACAAAGAAAATGTTAAACAGAATCATGTATCTTTTCACGAATTCCAACAGAATGGCACCTCAAAACAGCTGACCAATGGTACGAATACGAATACGAGTTCAAACCATTCACGAAAAAAATCTTACAGAAAAAGACATACTCACAATTCACTTAATAAATATCGTAGATTAGAAATAGGTAAATGACAGCTATGAACAAACCAAAACCAATTACTTCAATATAGTAGAAAACAAATTTAAAAACAAATTTTTTTTTTATAGATTTTCTTTCCTTTTATATATAGAAAGTCTCTCAAAATATCAGTAGAAAATGGATCCAAATTTGTTATTTTAAATTATTTTTTTTAATAATTCCAATTTCTTGCAACAAAAATTAAGAATTCTAAGCCTGCACAACATTTTATTTCATTTTTCTTAACATTTTATAAGCATGTCAGGACTCGTAATATATAATAACTGAAAGAATCTGATAGAGTTTCTTTCTTTATTCTATTTTACGAATTCTATAATTTATTTATTACATACCTAAATTATTCATTATTTTTCTTTACTAAAATTGGTTACTAATTATTAAACCCCAAATCTTTTTTTTTATATATATTTTTTGTATCTTTCCCTGCTTTCTACACCCAACGATGCCTAACGAACATCTGCAAATTGGTTACTAACTGTGAAAATTTGTACACTTAACTAACTTATTAAAAAAAACACTCATAAATCCTCTTCATATTAAAAAACCTATTTGCTAACTAAATAATCATATAAAGACTATATTAACGATGTGCTTAATGAAACAGCCGAGGAAAGCCAACAAAATCCTAATGAGATAAATGTCATTGGACCCAGTGAAGATTGGGATGAAGATGGGCTTACTTTTACCGCCAAATCATCACGTAAGTCTTCTAAATCTTCTATATGTTTTACTAATTTTAGTATTAATTTAACTAACATAGTTATAATTTCTATTTATATGTATTGGTTTTTGGTTAATGGTTATTGGTTATTGGTGGCTAGTCCATACATTACCCTATTAAGTGATTCATTTTTTGTGTTTATCTGTTGAACATTAAACGCTGTGCCATTAAAGAATTCCTTTAGGGATATGTCATATATATATATAAATATGTATAATTGTATATCCAACATCGAAAATGTCTAATTTAACAATTGATTACACAAAAATGCCATCGAATGTTTCATTTAATTCTATAAATTAAATGAGTCTTTAACTTGAATGTAAAATAAAATACACAAAAAAAGATAAAAATTTCTTTAAAGGTTCAAGTCATTTTAGAATCAATGTAAAAAAAAACTTTAGTTATCAAGTAGAAAAGTTGATTTTTCAGGCAGTTCTTAGGTTGTTATATATATATTTATATACATATATAAAGAGAGATGATGTATTTAGTATGTATGCTAAATATATAAAGTATAAATTAAAATTCTATGTATTTTAAGAGCTCAAAAAGCAATAGACAATATGCTCGACAAACCCTTTGTGAAAAGCTTTGCCAGCCTTTTCTCTTGTTTATTTACGTTATTTATTGAATTTTTCTTTACTCAGTTTTGATATTTTCTATATGTTTTTAACTTAAAAAAAAACCTATAAACGCATATCACCTACAATTTAAGCAAAGAAATTAAATAAAATGCTATAACGACAACATTTCTATATATTTTCTCCTCCACCTTCCTCTGTTGTATGCCTATCCAATTTATTTGTATACTATTCGTACCGGTGCAATATATGTGTGTGTGCATCATTTGTACACCCTGAACAATACTGTGATACTCTTACACAATTAGCTGACTCGGATCGAGCGAATAATAACTCACTGATAGCTCATATACAAAATTTGCCTGGTTTTGATGCATCAAAGGCGCGTCTCGTACAGCATTATGCGCCCAAGCTAGATGACGATAATCAGCAAGAGTTAGACTCACCGGATCCACCAGTTGGACCCACAGTGGCCGAATTGATACTGCCTTGGCGGCGGGATCGTTCATACCAGTGCATTGGTAAACAATATGAACACACATCAACTAAATAAACTAAACTAATAACTATTATCATAAAGTCTCTTATTAGATATAAGAGACTGTACAAGCACTCACACATTGAACAACCATATGCATACATCCATACATCCAAAAGTAAACATTAAATAATATATACACTTGGGGTATACTAGAATTCAAATCTTCTTTTCGTTTCATACATTCTTAAATACAATCTATAGACGCATTCTAGAAAGAAATATATCTATTCTAGTTTCCTATTCATTTAACTCTCTACCGATTCAATAAAATGTATAGCTTTGTATTATATTTCTCGTAACTATCTTAAATCCTTTGAATATTCAAGAGGGAAGCGCGAGTTAAGTCTCCTTTTATTCTGAAACCAATAGAACCCAAGACCATCAACTCACATCTCATTAATCAACCATTAAATTATTAAAATATTAAAAAACAATATAATATTGAAAAAGTAATTTTAGAGAAGTTAATCGTATTGTACAATCGTATTGTGTGCCGAGTATTTAAATTGTCATTTTATTTATACCAAAATTTATGTTTTTGTTGCTTTCCTATAATTTACATTATTCCCAACTTGTTTACATTATATAAACACAACTATCATAAATAGTTTCCATTAATATCTGCGAAACGAGTTATTGTAAATTATTATCAACGTCACATTCGCTGAATTGCTTATTAGAGGCAAAAACACATATGCAGAACTTGTAGTCCCACTAGTCTCATATGATACATGGTGATCATTTCAATATATATACAATATGTATAAATATAAATGTAATATTAAAATATAGTACTTACATGTTGTAGCTTCCATAAAGAATCGCAAATTTAAATTTAAAATCACATCAAAAACGATATTAAGAAAGCATTTTAAACGAACCAAGCAAAGCAGCATGGCATTTTTGTGCATGATTAAGGTATTTGTTATTGCCTTATTCTTTTGTTTTACACTTCAGTTTCTCGAGGACATACCATTGAGCGTTTTTTGTTGGTGTAAAGCGTACCTACAAAATATAAAGTATAATTAATAGTTTTAGGCATCAAGCTTAGGAACTGAATCTTAATTTGTATGTGTCTACAATATATATTAATTTTAATTGTATTCTTAATACTCAAAACAATAAACTAAATAAGTATTGTAAGACACAATTGTATTATTAGCATATATACTATAAAAGTTTACCACATAGTCATTGTATGAATAAAATTATAATGTATTGGATACATTTTTTGTAAATCACATACATTAACTAAAATAACTTTTATCAAACTCAATTTTACAACACAATTTAATGAGCACATCTAAGCAAGTACTGATCGATACGCTGTTATTGCACCTCTGGGCTCTGCGATAGGTGTCGTGTAAGAGCCGATTTATTGACAGGTTGCTAAAGCACGAGCTAAGCTTATACTAGCTCGGAAGCGGTTGCTGTGGTCCAGTTTAAATGTAGCCTTGGCCTTAAGATATCGGTTCACTTGCTCTGATTCCAGATCTAATTCTGATTTAGTGTTACCATTAGATTCATTGATTCAGTTCCGTTTAAGTTTTAAAAGCCGTTAAAACAGATTTTTGTTTACCATTTTGGTTGCGCACTTGTCTTCGTTAGTTTTCATTTTTTTTTTCTAATTTATTGTAGTATTCGATAGCTGCGCTTCTTTGAGTTTAAAATTTGAATGCGCTGCTGGCACGTTTTGCTGCATGTCATAAGTTTAATTGAAAATTCTTTAATCATTTGTGTACTTTACTCTCTCTTTGCAATACTGTATATAGTGGCTGAGCATCCAATACCCGAAGAGGATCGGAATCTGTCTCGGGACTCGGATGGTGAACGTCGTGTGGCTACGCCAACGGCTACAGAGTCACAGCTACCATGGAAGCGCCAAGGTGATGAAAGCACTGATGCAGTGCAACAGAATGAGTTTCCGGCCTGGGCCTCAAACAAGGAATATTTGGCCTACAACTCCCCAAGCGCTACATTTTTAGGTAATATATCAATAAATATATGTATATATTATACAGAGAATACAGTTCATATTATATATAATATGTTGGCGGTTCTGAAACGGCAGTTTATTACACTAAATGTACAGCTTCCGTTTCCGTTTCGTTTTCAATTTTCTATATGCTTTTTAATTTTTGTAAATTGGCCCAATAAACTATATTGCAATCAATACCTACATACATATATGTATATTCGTATGGAACTGAAAAGCCACATATGTTTATATGAATATGTAAATATAATATCTTGTATCTAAAAGTATATAATATCTGTATATAGTATATATATGGTTTTATCTTGTGTTTCCTTGAGTGCACCAAACATTGAGCCAAGACCAAAAATTAATATAAATTTTTTTATTAATAATTGTTATACACAAGTAGATATTTTAATTTTTTATGTGTTTTTGTTCCTGTTTTGGTAATTTCTGGAACTTTGTTTTTCTTCTCTTTGCCGCATTGTTTATCCTTTGATAACTGTTGACCACAACAACTTATAAACACATACACACACACTATATCTACAATTTGATATCACACAACATGACACCATGTACAATAAACGCTGTCTCTGCCTGATCGTGCAACCAACTGTGCTTGCAATTAATTACACACAACCAAACACAACCCACAAAAAGGTGGTATAAACAAGCCTAAACAGCCCAAGTCCGTCATAGGTCTGTTTCGTCGTGAAAGTTCGAGTTCAAAAGCTGGTAGCCTTGGGATTGGCAGCAGTGGCACTGTCGATGGCGTTACTAGCTTGGATCAAATGGTCGCGCCTTCAACAACAACCACCAGCAATATGTATCCGGCATGTAGTACGGCGCCGTCAACATCTATGCATAATCCACGTTTGGATAATCGCTCACAGTCCATCTCGTCCGGCATTTTGGGTGCTCATTTGGTCGGACCGGATGGCCATACTGGTCCATTTCCAGTTACCGCAAGTCATCGGCGCAACGTGCGACGTGGCTCAATGCTGGAACTAAGCGGGTAAGTTCAACGACTTCGGCACATATCAGTCTCTCTCTCTCTCTGCCTTACTTATCTACTAATAGACAGCTACATTTATGTGTCTGTATGTGTTGGTGCCTATGTCCTTGCATGTCTTATTTATAGTATATTATGTTGCATATTTATTTTTGTGTTTTGTTTTTGTATATAAAATATGTTTAGTTTTTAGTATAATAAATGGGGACTACAAAATAACAAGGGGCCTTGCTTTGTATCCTTTTTGTACTTTTTGAAGTCAATAATACTTCTATTTTATAGTCAATAAGATTTACAAAATTCTATTTTGATTGTGATTAAACTTCCTTTTTTTTGTTGATATGGTTTAGTTATAGTTTTTAAAAAACGTTTTCCTTATGTTGCTCTTGTTTATTAGTTTAAGGATCTCTATAATCAAAACGATACTTGACTTCCTATATTGCATGAATTGATAGCTTAAAGACAGGGGCTTAGTACTTCCTTAGAGGAGTTTCATTTAAAATCGTAGCAGCTTTTATATTGTGTGTTATCCTTTAAAGCAAAGGAATATGCATATTCTGTTTGTTTTTTGCAAAATGTCGTCATGTTTTTTAACTCTTTAACAATGTGTATTTTTGTTTGTGTTTCTCAATCCAACAATAAACGTCTCCTGCTGTTGTTGCTGTTGTATGTATTTGTTTCTGTGTATGTTTGTATGCGTATCCTGTGTGTTTAACAACTCGTCCCTAATATGATAATAATGGTAACAATTTGCAGACTAATTGCAACTGGACGCAGGCCCAGTAGAATTTTGCTCTGTAGTCAAGGAGCTAAAAATATACTAGAAAATATACCAACAACAACAACAGCTACTACCAATAAGAATATTAAAACAACAACATCAACAACAATAACAACATCAACAACAACAACATCCATTAACAACTCCGCAAATATAGCAACAACAACAGACAACAACTCCCCAAGCGGCTCATCGACAACCAACTATAGCTCCCCGACATCGGAGAGCAGTGGAGCTACATACTATTCAAAGTAATCCCAGTGCCTAAGTAATCCGAGTGCTCAATCTAATAAAAAAACAGAGCATAAAGCAACTTAAACCGGCCAATTTCGAATTTTAAACCAAAGAAAACTTAAACTAAACAAAACAAAATTATAATTAATATTCTACTCTCTCTTAATTCGTATAAACTCTGTATTCATACTCGAAAACCAGAAAGAACAGTCAAAACCATATCATATCGTAGTCTAAAATCGTACCTAGAATCAGTATAGTTTATTGTTATATATAGACATCATAAAATTTAAATTGGTAACACATTTCTTCTAAATGCAAAGTTCTCTTGCAACTTTTTATATAGATACTCTTTATTATATATAAACCCAAAACTTTATATCTCTGGCAAATTGGCATTATATCATCTCAATACTCGCACTCATTTTCTAAACTGGGCCTAATCCCTTACCAATACTTTAGGTAGGATGTACAAGATTGGATAATATTTGTTTAAATTCTACTAAATTTTTGTTATTAATTCCAAAATTTGCTTGTTTTTGTTTTAATACTAAACCCATACTAATTTTAAACTAATGTATTGCATGTTGCATTATTATAATTTTCTTAATTTCATTTCTATGTAGACTATTGTTATAGTTTTTATCCTAATTTTAATTATATATTTTTAGCGCAATTTCAATTGAATCCGATTAAGCTTTTAACGTTTACAACGAAATGTTTTAAGCACACAAAAAAAATCAAATGCAATATACCAAAATTATAGAGTCTAGAATATAAGTCTAGAATGTTAGTATACTACAGAAATAACCAGATCGGGCAGTAGCACAAATATATATATAAGAATGTGTAAGTATTTATATTAGCTCATAATATTTCCTTAAGCAAAACTCAATTTATATGAAGTAAAACAAATTCTGAAGCCGAATTAAGTTTTTAGGCTTCTAAGTAAACAATGGGTTAATATATTATTTATTAACTTTGAGCTTCAAATATATTTAAAAGTTTCGTCCATTTATTATCTACATACTCAAGATTACTGGGGAATTTTTATTGTCTGTTTAGCTATACATGATTCTGTGTAATCAAATTGCTTTATTATATTTATCTATGCTTTATTATTCCCACTCTAAATGTCTACTCTTCCCACTAAATGTGTACTCTTCCCACTATAGAACCGCTTTTAGTTTTTCGGCTTTTCTGTTGGTGTTTTTCGCTTGTAGAATTAAGTAAAATTATCAAATTATTCTCGTAATTAACTTGTTTTTTCTTTTGATATTTATATTTATTATATTTCTATACTCTGTGTAAGTTACATTCCTTAGAGGTCCCAGTTAATTAGTTATTAGTTACTCATTGTATATCATATTCATTATTCAGTGCATTATCCAAAATTGATCACACAATTGACATTAACTTTCTACGCCTTCTCTTCACATCCCATTGCCCAACCAAATCCAACAATGAACAAACCAACCAACCAACTGCACACAACAACATATCACAGTGACACAATACCCGAGGAATCAACTTATCAGCATGGACACTCCAAATCGCTATGCGAACCCTCCGATGGAGATGATTGGGATACAGTGCCGCTTTCCAGCAATGCTTCAGCGTCAGCTGGCACCGGAAAAGTAAATCAAACAGCACGTGAACCACTACTGCCACGTCTAACATCAACGCCACGTGCCCAAATAAGACACACGAACGCTGGCGCTGTGGGAGGAGCATCTGTAGGCGTGCCAGGTAGTAAAAATCAAGTGACAACAGCACTGCTAGACTACGAGGATACTGAGAGCGAAACAGAGGATGAAGACGATGATGATGATGATGACGAGGGTGAGGATTTCGATTTATATGATGATGAAAACATTGTGGTTACCACATTCACAACACCAGCTACACCAGGTCTACAAGAGATGGGCAGGCTATCAGGTACAGGTGCAGCTGGTACCACAACCACAACAAGTATACGCCTCATACGCAAAAACGATGAGAGCATCATTTGAGTGTCAACTAACGATGAGAAGCATGTGACTACAGTTGCTCCAAACCAATGGACAGCTCAATCACATACAAAGCATCGATATCCCTATGAAATGTTTTACTAAAAACAGCAACGATTAATTAACAAACAACATATAGTGTATATATTTGTATAATTCGATAAAGTTGCTAAATAATTTCAAAAATGGTTTAAAACAAAAAGCTTTACGTTAAAATATATATATATATATATATATATATATATATATATATATATACTGGTAAAATTGTCATTGTATATAAGAAATATATATATATATATATATATATATATATATATATAATTGTAATAAGTTAACAAATTTGGCAGGAAATTAACCAATTTTTATTAAAGGCAATTGTTAACTAATTAATTAATTATTATTATATATATACTTAAGCTTAGCTAACGCTAATGTGTTCCAGAAAAAAATTGTGTAATAATTAACAAATTTTAGCCAAAGTTCAAATTAAGACTTTAGTTAACTTTAGTTACTTGCGCGCTTTTTTTTGTTGTAAATTAGATAAATTTTTCTAATTATAATTCAATTAGTTTGAAAAGTTTAAAAGTAATTGAATTATAATATATATAGAGGGAATAGTTTGAAGAATGTAACATTTAGACACATTTATATAATTAACACTAATAAACAATATACAACCACATACACACATACACATACACACACGTATAGGTATATGTATATGTAACTAATTAGCAAGAGTTATGTAATTTATAAATTATTTTTGTAAACATTTTATGAGCCACAAGAAAAAGAAAAACGTCAAGTGAAAAGTGAAAAAGAAAATTTCATTAAGAATACACGAACTTAAACCGCATAAAACGTTTAAAAGTGTTGAGAAAATTGTAGTTAAATATGCATTAGAAAATAGAAAAAGAAAACCTATCAAAACTGCTAGAAGAAGAACCCAAACGATAATGCACACAAAAAATAACAAATAATCCTTGAGATAATTCTTTGTCTAAGTTTATCCAAGAAATTGCCTTCAAATATAAGCATGAAATTTAAGCCAATATAACAACAATTATTCAGTTGATTAACAAAATATTAAATATATATATATAATTATATTCTATTTATTTAAAAGAAACGACAATAAGCAGCTGCAAGAAATTGTAAATTGTCATTTCAAAAACTTCTAAGAAAAAATAATTAAAAAAAAACAGAGCTGTGTTAATTATGAGCGCGTTTTCTATATAAAACATAAAGGAGTTTATATAAAGGACGACAGCTCATAAAATTGCTAAACTTTAAACAAACAAAAAGTAAAACGGATATATAAAGGATAATAATAACTAACTAAAAAACAAAATACGTTTGCAATTTTCATACTGTAGGCCTTAAGTTGTGCATATTTAAAAATAAAATACTTAACAAATTTATAGCAACAACTAAAAAAAATTAAAATTAAACAAATTATATAAATAATTTAAAGAAATAAAAACTCACCAAATTATTTAGCAAACACAACGTAATACCGAAGCAACTAAAAAAGAAAATTAAAAGAAAATAAATAGAAATTGTAAACTGTTAAACTGATTTTAAATATTGTATAAGAAAATTTTACTAAAAATAAAACCGAAATCAAAAAAAAAAAAAAAATAAATAAATAAAAATATATATATTAAGAATTCATTAAGTACATAAATGTATCTAGATAAAAAATGGGTAAAATTTAACACCAACAACGCCAATAGTTTACATCACGTTTTCTGGGCAATGCCCAATTGATGACAACGTCTCGCCCAAGCAGACGATTTTTTGGCTCTGTTAACATGGATTTAGCCATGGGTTCATTACAATTAAACTTGACATAGGCACATCCCATCAGTTGACCATTGTTGCGTTTCGATATATACACTGATTGTATGGTACCATGTAGTTTATCCGTTGCCTGGGTTCTGGCCGAGCCACGCCAATTTTTCCAGATGCGTTGTAAGCTGCTTTTTAGATTGGACTTGGTTAAAGTTTCAGCTTCAGTATCAATGCCAGATTCGATTTTCGATACGTGATGAATCTCTGCGTAAGTATACAATCAGTATATATATATATATACATATAGAAATATATCTAGAGAATTTAATTAACAAAAAAAATAAAACTTTTTTTTTGTCATTTGAAATTCCGTTTATACATTTATTTCATCAAATATTTTTTTTTTACTTTAATAATCTTAAGTTTGGTTTTTTTATTTTCTTTTGAAACTGATATAGTTTAATATGTTTAATTTTTGTGTTTAATGTTTTATTTAACTTTTCGTTTGCATTTCTTGAAGAACTCTCTTTATATATATATATATATATATATATATATATATATATTATATATATATATATATATATATATATATGTGTAAAAGCTGTATGTGTTAATGCTGAAAACGAGAATCCTAAACTTGATTCTGCATTCTACACATAGTTTCATGTGCATATGTTACATATAATTTGTTTCTTTTATAAGATTTCATACATATATATACTGTAAGTTACATATTTATATGTATGTATGTATGTATGTACGTAAGTATATATGTTTGTTAATGTATGTATATCGATGGTCACCATTTCGCATTTAAAGTGAATGTGCTAGCTAATACATACATAAATTTAAACAATTTCCGTTCATTTGTAATTAATTTTTTTTTATGCATTTTATGATTAATTTTTTATTTAATAACTTTAACGTTTTAAACACAAATACACGTATATGAGCATTATATGTGTGTATGCAAATGTGTATGTTTGTACGTATGTGTGTGTGTGGGTATAATAATAGTTGAATTTTTGTATGTAATGTACATCTCATACATATATTGGGTAAACGGAAATACTTTCTTGTTTTCGTCTCTATTTAACATTTTTTTCTTTTTTTTAAGTTTTTGCTAACGAAATTTTGATAGTATTTACTAAATATATAATTGTTATATAACTTTAATTTATCGTCATTAATTCATAAACCAACATTAGCTACATAAATACATATTCTTGCTGCTAGGGTGCAAACAAACTCTGCTCATTGCTTGCACAAAGATATGCAATATATATGTATAACTGTATGTATATAACCAAATGAGATAATTAGCAGAGAAACAAATAGATATATTCGTAAAGTTATATATAGAGCTATAGCCGCATATATGTATAGTTGATGTATGCAATAACAAGTTATGTTTAATATTTTGTTTTTTAATTTTTGGTTATCAGCTTGAAAGGCAATCGAGAGTGTTTATATATGTATATATATATAAATATATATATTATATTTATATATAAATATATATGAAGGTATAGTATATAGATACCATATATATGTTTAAATATTTTTTTGTTTGTTTGATCTTTAAGAGTACAATATAAGATACGATTACAACTCAACTACCATAGAACTGACGCACAGCATAACAGAATATAATATAACATAACTATAGCTATAGATACATATATATATATATATTTAAATATTTCTTTATATATTGGAATTGTGTAACTACACAGTATATTCATATAATATCTAGAGTTACTATATAATACTCGTACCCTAAGAAACTTTTCCTCTGTAAATGCTGCTTATGTAGCGTAACGCGAGAGAAATTTCAATACGAAAACAAAAAAAGTAATATAATAATGGCAGTTGTGTTAAGCGCTTAAAGTAGTTAAGAAAATGAAATTTTATAAATAATTAATATAATAGACAATCAAAGACAGTTAAGCGAGGTGCTAAAGGTGTTAGAATTAGTAGCAATACTGTTGATTTTTATGTGTAAGCGTCGTCCGATGGAGCTACCCGTTACAGATCTTTTTAGAAGTGAAATGGTCATTATGCTTAGTATGTAGTTAACAATTAATAACTTGTTTTTGGTTTTTTTTTTCTTTAAATATATATATATATCTATATACAAATACAAACGCATATTATTGAAAACACAGAAAACCATCTTTATATAATGTGTATCTTTAGGTAGTATAAGTATTATGGTATTAAATCCTTTGCGATTTTTTTTTTTAGTTTGGGGAAAAAACACATTGAATAATTTTTATGTATATATATTGGTATTGGTATTGGTATTAAACACGTCTAATATAACAAAATTGTAAATGTCCCTTTCGGCAATATATATATTTATAGATATATATGTAATTCAGTAATATGCATATTATCTAATGTATAATGTATATATATATGCTTTTAAATATGTATGTAACGTTTTTAATATTTTTTTTTTGTTTTCTTTTTTCCTTTAATGATAATTTGATTGATTACATTTATGAGATTTAATTTGATTCTATGAGAACGAGATATTCATTGCAGGATGATATACATCACTTACAGTTATATATACTTGTGTAACGTTTAATGTTGCTTTGTTTTGTATATGCTGATTAGCTCTGATGATTCAAGAAACAAAAAATATATGTATAATAATTTAAGAATTTCCAAAAAACTGTGAAAACTAATATAAAATTGTTTAGAATTTTTTTATGTTCTTTTTTTTTTGTTTTTGGGCACAAGATTATTTCGAACCTAATATAAATTTTTGCTAAATTTGTATTGTTTTTTTTTTTACTTAATTTGCATAATTTCATGTATTAATTCTGAATAACTTAAATAATAAACACTTTTATTTTCTGTTGTTGTTAATGTTATGTAATGTCGCTTAGAGGCCAATACCGATGGCTCGTTATACGTTTCCTTTGTGTGGTAATGCAAGAAGTTGGATTAAAATAACAATAAATTAGATTTCATTTTCTTTATGTACACAATAAGCATGTATAACTATATATATATGTATATATATATATGTATATAAATAATAGATTTGCTTGTAAAAAGATTTACAAAAATAAATACAAAAATCAATGGACTTCAAATACATATAAAAAGCTGATCAATATCAATTAATTAATTATAATTATAATTAAATCTAATGATTGGCTAACAAGGATACAATTTGAGGACATTTTAGCTTTAAATTAAATAATATCTAAACAACTCAATAATAATAATAACAATTAACAAATAGTTATATAATTTGAACGTAGATATTGCAACAAATTATAATTAAATATAAGCATATAGAAAATATATGTGTGGGGGCATTGGTGTGGGCTTAGACATGTCGAGAAGAGTTTACTTATTCAATAAATAAGGCAAAAAAGTAATAACAGCGTATTGGAATGCAAGTGGAGCATGAGAGAGCGTGTTAGGAAATAACTTATATAGATACGTCATGGTTGTTTGTAGGATAGTTGGGTTGTTAGGTAGGGAGGGATATTGGAACCATTTGTTGTAAGAGATTCACTGTGTTTTTGTGCCATTCAGTTTCGGTGTCTTACCGGATGTCACAAATGGGCCCACATAATTGCTGGGGAATAGGCCAGAGAGACCATTTAATTCACCACGCCACCATTCTGGCTCATCGCGTCCTAGTACGCTTATGATATCGTCTTTCTCAAAGGATAGCTCATCATCATTTTGTGCTTTATATGGATAAAGAGCAATTACTTTGTCTGCAAATAAAATTCATAATTAAATTTAATATATAAAAAAAAATTCAGAAAATATTATAAACACACCCAAAATCTGTTCGGTCATTTCGATGCGACTGCCGGAGACGGGTGTATTGCGTCCGCTGTTGCGACCACCTTGCAACACCTTGACATATGTGGCAGGGAACCAGCCAATCTGACGTCGTCTGCCCTTGGCTTGGAGTTCTCCTTCCCACCAACCGGAATCTGTTTTTTTGCGTATCATTATAAGTTGGCCACGTGTTAGAGACAATTGCTCAGTGCTAGTTGCTTCATACGGCGCAATGACTTGTGCTATTTCCGAACGCTTAGCGCGCATTCCCTGTAAAAACAATGAAGACAATTATATTAGGATTTAATTGATTAGAAATTGAAAAGCGTATATATATATAAATTATGAAGGTCAACTATTTACGGGTGTCATGGAAGAAGTTCGTGACATGGGGCGACTGTAACTTTCGGCTGGTTCATTCTGTGATTTGGACTGCGTATTTATCTGTGATACTTCAATATCGAGATCTTCCATAGTATGTGATTCCTCTAACTCAACCGGTTGAGTCTGCCCTATTGGTTGCTCCTCCTGTTGAGTAGTATAACCAGCGCTTCCATTGAGTGTAGTCTCCTAGGTAGCGAGCGGCATGATAATATATGGTATTGGGTTGGAGTTTTTAGTTTTAGCACATGAAAAGCATTGGATTAGTAAATGAGCATATGATGGTTAGCCACGACTTTAAGGGACGCGTCTTTAATTAAAGCTATAATTATTCTCACCTGTTCAAACGTTTCTTGCGCAACTGCAGCAACAGCACTCTCAACAGCATTTGCTGTAGCTGTGGCTGTGGCTACGGCTGTGCCTACATCCGCTTTTTGAACATAGTTCGATGGAAACATGCCTGTACGATTACCAATTGTGCCCGTCCACCATTCACCTTCCTTTTTAATGACCATAACCATTTCGCCGGCACCAAAGCTCAGGTCACCATCTTCAGCTGATTCATAAGGATATGCGGCTATATAGTATTCAACATCGCCAGCTGCAACTTCGTCCGTTGCTACTTCCGATGTCGCCGCCAAAGCGGTATTGTCAATATAGCTATCTGTAATGGCCACCGATTCAATAGCAGTAGAAGCAACTGGAGCCGTTGTGTCCTCAAGTTTTTCCACATAGGATTCGGGGAACCAGCCAGTATGACCATTAATTTCGCCCGCTAACCAACCAGGCTCAGCATTTTGCTCCAAAGGTACCAGTATAACATCGCCTGGCACAAACGTTATTTCTTCAGCATTGCGTGCACTAAACTCATAGACGGCACGATATTTAACAAATCCTTCTGGCGCTGGACCGCTGAGATCAGCATCAGCTGCCGGTACAGCAGCGGCTGTATCATTAGTATGTCCGTAGTCATTATATGTATCGACAGCTGGAGTTTCACTCGCGGCAGTCGTACCCCAAGCGCTGCCCGTGTCCCAAGTGGAGGTCGAACTGATTGTAGCTGCTTCATTCTTGCGATTATATTTCAATTCCAATACTGATGTACGCTCTACATCGTACTCCTTATATAGCTCTTCGCATTTGTTAATAAGTGCAGATAGTTCGGCTTTCAGTTCCTGCACTGTTATATCGTTTGAATTAAGATCCTCCTTCTTTGACTCTATTTCCTTTTTAATGTTTTCCACCTTATCCTGTATTTGCTTGATTATTAGCTGGGTAAAGAATAATAGCTATAATAGTCATAATACAAAGTATCCAGTTGCAACATACCTGTTTCTGTGCGAAAGCTGCGGTTAGCTGCTCTTGTTTTCCCGCATCATTGGATAATGTGCCACTGCTGTTTTTGCTCTTCGAATCCCATTTACTGCGCTCTTGTGTTAATTGCAAAAGCTTCGCATTTTGCTCCTTAATGCGCGATTTCAGCTGTGACATTTCAGCCATTGAAGTGTCACGTTGTGAACGCATTCCATCAATAATAGATTTTACATTGGTGACACCCGATCGAGTGTCACAAATCTTCTGAGATAAATCTTTAATCTAAAATGTTTGTGTTAGCCACAGGTCAGTGTGCATAGGAATTTGTATCTTACCTTCTCGTTAAGAGTGCTGAGCTCAACGGTAAGTTGCGTATTATGTGCCTTTTGTTTGAGAACTCGCTCTTGCTCTCGCTGCTTTTGCGCGTTCATTTCAGCAATGCGTGCCTGTTCCCACTCCTGTTGGCGTTGCTTCTCCAGTTCCCTATCATGAACGCGACATGGTGTTAGGCAATAATATTTCATGAAGCATTATGTAAAAATATTTCTGACTTACTTTCTGGCAGCTTCTTTTGCTTCAAGCTCACGTTTGCGTTGTTCTTCCTTTTCTAGTTCGATTTCGCGCTGAAGCTGCAGCTGGCGTTCCAATTCTTCTTGCTGCTTACGCTCAGCTTCTAGTCGAGCTTTTTCGCGTTTGTCAGCTTCTTCACGTTCTTTGCGCTCTCGCTCTTCGCGTTCCTTACGTTGCTGATCCTCCATTAACTTGCGTCTACGATCTAACTCTACTTTGCCTTTTTCATAATTCTCTTTGCGCTTGTCCTCGAAGGAAGCTGAAATCCAGTGAAATATATATTTCTAATTTTCTGATTTAATGATAACGTGCTTATACGTACTCTGTGGTAAACCTGCTAATGGATCAGCATCGGACATTCCTCCGCCCTGTGAAGAGACCGATGTATGTCGTGACGCAGGCTGTGAGCCTGGGCGTGAGCCCGCGCCAGAAACAGAACCCGGTCGCGACTTGATCTTCCGCAAACTGGGCGGTACCCAATCCAATGGCAAACTTACTGGAATCTTTTCGCCGGCCATGGCCTTTTCGCAGAGAAACATGGCCAAGATAAACTCATCGCAACTAAGTCTGCCATCACCATCAACATCAGCTAACGTCCAGATCTGCGCCAGTGTTACTTGTGGCAATTTGCTTTGCACAAGAACACCACGAGCTTGAGCGCCTGTCAAATATCCGGAACGTGTCCGATCATTGGCATTAAACACCTGCGTGTATTTACGTTTCTGCGCCGCCTGCACGGCCCATTCTCCTTGACTATTAAGAATAATATGACTATATGAAAATAGCGCTAAAAAGACGACTAATTCTATTTAACTTACGGCGACTCAATGGAGGGGGCACGTTCCGAAATGGACATATGTCGACTAGGTGGATTGCTTGGCGGTGGCGAAACAATCGCTGCAGGTACAGCAGCAACAGCAACCGGCTGAGGCGGCACAACAGGAGGAGAGACAACTGGAGTGGGCACAGGAACCGGCACAGGTGCTGGCACAACTGCCGGCATAGCAGCCGGCACAGTAGCAATGTTTTTAAGCGGATCTACTGGGCTCATCGAGCTTGTTGATCCACGTGGTGTCATGGTGGGCGTGGGCCCACCAACAGAATCATCCACAATGGAGCTCAACAGTGTAGGCGGCAGTGTCTTCGGTACTTCCATGCCACGCAGCTTTAGATTTATTAATTTGCACGCTATGCTGAACTCGTTAATATTCATTTTGCCATCCGAATCCGTATCAGCCAGTGCCCTACAATACACACAAAAAAAAAAAAAATGTTAGAGATGTGAATGATTCGTGTTATGTCGTGAGTGGAGAAAGTTAGTAAAAAGTATCATATTAATTAAGAATTAATCAATCATTCAAAATTTTATAGATTAAAAACGAAATTTAAAAATTTTACGTTTATGTTCAGTTGTGCCATTCAAATCTCTTATATTCTTATCAATTGCAATAGGAAACAAAACGTCATAACATATTCAGCTTGCTATACTTATCAGCGAAAACGTAAACGCCTTTTATAGCGTTGCAAGACTGATAAATAAACTAAAAAGTCAATGACTCACCATATTTGGCCCAAGATTAACGGTGGCAGCTGAGACTGAAGAAAGAATCCTTTAGCCTGAGCACCGGTTACAAAGCCGCCCTGCGGCTGAAGAGATTTGAACTGCTCCTGGTATTTAAGCTTCTCACGTTGGGTAACTACCCACGCATCCACTGCTGGATTCATTTTGTCGGTTTACTTTTATATGTGTCTACTTCAAGAAGTGCTTTAAAGTGTGAGTGCAAGCTTGTTTTCCTTTTAGTCGCAATGCTCCTTTTATCCTTTTCTTTATATTATTTTTCTTTTTTTGCTTAAGAGGTATGAGTTTACACTATCCGCAGTTGCCTTTGCTGCCTTTGGCGTACAGCTTGAATTTCTCGTAACCGACTCCGACTCCCCCGCAACTAACTTGCTTCTAGTTAAATATATATGTGTGCGTGTGTGTGTGTGTTTTGTTCTTGTTTAATGCGCTCTCTTCGGCCGCTGAGTACACATCAAATACATGTCATGCTCGTCCACTACACACACACACTCGCTCGCGCTGGCTTACGCTCTTTTACTATTGAGTATCCGTTTTGCTCCCACCACCCCACAATTTTTCACAATGGATTTTTATAGTTTACCTAAAATGTAAAATTGAATTGTTAGAACATTCTTATGCATAATTCATAATAAACATCAATTGTAGCAATCAAAAAGTCCATTATTAAATATTTAAACTTTTCTTTTTGTATAGTCGCTGGAATATTTGGTGGGCGTTTCGGTTACCCAAAAATTCCACCATCATAAAGTGTAGTTATTGATTTGTATGTTTTTACTTTGGCTATTTGGTGTATTGTCTATAAATACATACTATTCGTATGTTTGCTTACTTTTCATTTGAACACCAAATTTTTTTGTTAAGTTTTGTGTTATTTTTAACTTCGTTTTGTCGTGCAAATTAAATGTTCACGAACCAAGCAAAACGAACTAATGCTCAGATGAATTAAAATAGTCACTATTGATCTGGTTTATTACGTCAAGAGTTCGTGGCTCTAAAGCACTGGCGAATAAATTCATTCACTGGAAAAATAGCTTTAATACAAAATATAATTTAAAAGAAATTTAAGAAAGCTTCAAAAAATTAAAGAGATATAACTGTTACTAAATAAAATGATTATTATTAGATATTATACACGATTATTACCCTGGTATATCGATACCATCAAGTAACATGTCTCCACATAGTCAAAAAGAGATGCCACATTTTGTTTTTACTGGTAATCGATTTTCTTCGATAACTGTAGTGTCTTGTAAAAAGACAACCATCGTTCTTTTCTATGAGAGCACGTGGGGCGACTGGTAATATCCGCTTAAAAAAGAGAAAAATTATATTATAACGAAATGTCGGAAACTTCAGAAGATGAGCAGGCGCAATTACAAACAAGTGAAGAAGAACAAAGTAGTGATGATGAACAGGGGGACGAAGAAGTTGAACAAAATACCGACGAAAATGCAGACGAAGATTCTGAAAACAACTCGGACGATGATGGTGACGGAAGTGAAACTTTAAATGATGACAAGAAATTGACATGGAAAGATCTTGTAAGCTTACTACTATCTGGGAGTAATCTGTACATTATAATATTAATTTTAAATAAATCTAGGGTCTTAACGAAACTTTGTGTAAAGCATGCGATGAACTCAAGTGGAAAGCACCGTCTAAAATCCAAAAGGAAGCTATTCCCGTTGCACTGCTAGGAAAAGATATAATTGGTCTGGCTGAAACTGGATCCGGCAAGACGGGTGCCTTTGCTTTACCCATATTGCACGCGCTTCTTGAAAATCCACAACGTTATTTTGCGCTTGTTCTGACGCCAACACGTGAGTTGGCTTTCCAAATAGGCGAACAGTTTGAAGCTTTGGGTGAGTTTATAATTTTAAAACCATGTGTATTCAGGTCAATACGTAAATGTACACACAATGATGTTAATCTTTTGATTTTTGAACTTTTGTTGTATACAAAAACATGAAATTATAATTTATTTTTCGTCACTACCTCTGAGTATGTAAAGAGATTTAACTGTGCATATACCAATTATTTCCTTATTATTGATGGTTTTTTTTAATTTAATCCAACAGGCAGCGGTATTGGCATTAAATGCTGTGTTGTGGTAGGTGGTATGGACATGGTTGCACAGGGCTTGCAACTTGCCAAAAAGCCGCACATTATAATTGCAACACCTGGCCGTCTGGTTGATCATTTAGAGAATTTAAAAGGCTTTAATTTAAAAGCCATCAAGTATTTAGTTATGGATGAGGCTGATCGTATACTTAATATGGACTTTGAAGTTGAGCTGGACAAGATATTAAAAGTGCTGCCACGAGAACGTCGCACGTTTTTGTTCAGTGCCACAATGACGAAAAAGGTTAAAAAACTGCAACGTGCCTCACTTAAAGATCCTGTTAAGGTGGAAGTCTCAAATAAGTACCAAACAGTTGATCAACTACAGCAGTACTATCTATTCATTCCACTTAAATACAAGGAGGTTTACTTGGTTCACGTATTAAACGAATTAGCTGGTAACAGTTTTATGATCTTCTGCAGCACCTGTAATAATACTGTAAAAACAGCGCTCATGCTACGTGCCCTGGGGCTGGCTGCCATACCATTGCATGGACAAATGTCACAAAACAAACGACTTGCTGCTTTAAACAAGTTCAAGGCTAAAGATCGTTCAATATTAATTTCAACCGATGTAGCATCTCGTGGTTTAGATATACCACACGTGGATGTGGTAATAAATTATGATATACCTACGCACAGCAAGGACTACATTCATCGCGTTGGCCGCACTGCACGTGCCGGTCGATCAGGTCAAGCTATTACAGTGGTTACTCAGTATGATATTGAGCTGTATCAGCGTATTGAGCATCTGTTGGGCAAGAAACTGCCACTCTATAAATGTGAGGAAGATGAAGTAATGGCGCTCCAAGAACGTGTTGCGGAAGCTCAACGTACAGCAAAACTGGAGCTTAGGGATATAGAGGATAACAAAGGTTATAAAGGAGGCAAAGGAAAAAAACGTTTAAACAATGATAATCAAGATGACTCTGAACACTTCACCGGTGCTCGCAAGCGTATGAAGCCGATGGGTAAGGGTAAACCCATGGGGGGTGGTAATGTCGGCAAAAAGAACTGGAACAGGGGGAAAAAACGAAATTAGCCATAAGTATTTGCGTTAGTCGATATATTTATTATAAGGAGTTAATTATACTAAATCTACAAACTAAATCAAATTGTTATTTTATTTTTGTATTTTAATTTAATTTATTTAACCAATTTGCCCATTACAAGAAAAAAGAAAATTAATAATCTGCAACAAAAAACATATAGTATGAAAATATGAGTTATATGCGTATTATTTGGATAGCTTACCCTTTGTCTTGTGAATGGATAAACGTTAAATGATTTATTAATGTGTTTTCTCTGAAATAGTATAGATTAATTTATTGTAAGCAATTGTAATATTATCATTGACTTTGCTTACCCGTATGTCAAGCTATACGTATTCTGTTATTTTACGTACTCATACGTTGCGGATGGGATTCACTGCTGCAGAAATTGGTTACCATTTAGAAAGGTATAAAAGAAGATGGCGTTGAAAGTGTTTGTGGTTTCTGAAGTATTTCAAGCACCGAACTCATGCCGTTGTCTACGTTTTTATCAAAAGGGCAGAAAAGCACCACCTCTAATGTTTTTCGAATGACCATTTGATTATTTTTTGCAACAGCATCCATGGCAATGGTCTTAAGGAATTCAACTGGTATAGAAAATTTATTGTAAAGTAGATGCTCTAGATAAGAGAAATAATTGTACCAATCAGCTGTTGCTAAAATTCGAAGTAATTGATTAACTAATGTTGGATATTTCGTCACATTCTGACTCCACAGATGGGTTATTATATGATTTACTGCTTCCGATGGTGACATATTCAATCGTAGTAATAAAATATACACTTTACTTATCAGTGATGCACTGTGTGACTTATATATAGCGCAATTCTGAACAAAATTTAAAAGATAATCTATCATCCTACGACTGCTAAACTGCTCTGCAAATAATAAGGCAGAGGTTTCGTAAAGAAATTTATGTCGTAGGACATATTTGTAAGATTGATATAACTGAAAATCTTTCAGTTTCTTTAGATTGTGTTGTATATTATCGATGGTATTTAAAGTATGTTTGCAAGATAAATTATAACAGCTACCGTCAAAGAATTTATAGCATTCCATAGCAAAGATTTGTCTGACACAAATATCCGTTTTGGTTAACTTGGGTAACGATTGTTTGGGTGGCAGATTATTTGTAGGTTGTGGAGGGCATACTGCTATAAATGTTTTTTTTGGTAAATCATTGTTTTGTTGCTTTTGGTTTTGGTTTCGTTTCTTTCGAGCACGTTTCTTTTGTAATTTTTGAGTAATTTGGCTTAATGGTTCATTTAATGGTGCTAAATTAGTTATTTTTTTGGGTATACGAATGTTAGGCAAGCTACTTTCTTTGTTGCTATTAGAAGTATTACTAGTGTCCAAACCTTTAAGATCCGGATGTAAGACTTTTGACTGATTCTGTTTTTGTTTTAAAATCTTGGCTCCTGCACCGTCCTTCAGAGTTTGGCAAGTAGAAACAGGTAATTCATCATCATCTCCATTCCAAGATGTGTCTACAGATAAAACATCGTCGTTATCATCATCCCATTCGTAATCAAGTTCATTGTCGACTAACACATCCATTTCTAAAGGCGTTTTATCCAACAAATTAGGTATACTCAAAAAATTATTAATTAACGTAGGGCAATCCGAGGAATTGCTATCAGTTTCAGTGTCCATTTTTTCGATTATATTCTTTAAATTTAAATCTGTTCCAGCAGTATTTGAATTGGCCAAATTACTTTCGGTCCTATTTTTTACGTCACACTCATCAGCTTGCAGATGATCAATGCTCTGTTTATTAGCATATGGGTTATTGGGGTCATTGATTGGTAAATCTTCTAACTTATTGTCAGAAATATCAATTGAATTGGTTATGTTGGAATCATTTTCACATTGAACGGTTTTAACTAAATTGTATGTATTATTATAATTTTTTTGATTAAGACAAGTCAGATTAATATCAGTATCTATTGATTCCGTAATAGATGCCGGAGAGTTAATATCAGTGACGGCTTCCTCAATTCGCAAAGTCAAATCGACAGTCGTCGGGGTCATATTTACCGGGTTCAACAATGAAAATTTTTTTTTAGGCTTACCTTGATTTACCAGCCTTTTCATGGAAATACTCCAAACTTTTGCTTGTATTTTACACTTCTTAAATAATTTAGTTTTCGGTCGGTTAAATTGTGGTTTTCTCGCTGCTGCTCGTATTAAGTACTTTGTACGTTTTTGTTGGGCTCTTTTTTTAATAACGTTCTCTTTGTTGTATTTTTTTTTTATATTCTTAACCGCCTGTCCTTTTGTTTCATTTTGTTGATCTAGCGGTATTTGAAGGTTCTGCAGGAAATCAATCAAAAAATATATAATTTATTTGATATTTATAGAATTTTTTTTTTTTTTTTTTTTTTATAATTTTTTATATATTACGTACTTCAAGCTGCTGTGTCCTTAAATCGGACTTCCTGATAGTGATTACATCTTCGATATAACAAGCTGTTGTACGTAAATTGCTTAAATTGGCAATATCCACTTTTTCTTGAGTTTTATCAGGAGGCGTAGCATCTAAGGCATTGTACGATTTTAGGTCCGCAAGCGGCATAAGGTCTTCAAAGGAATCTAATGATGATTTTTCTTTTTCCAGTAGAGATTGCTGAATTACATTATCAATCTATATTAAAAAAAAAGTTTTTGTTTTATATTTCAAACATTTTTAAAACGTATCCTAACAGTATTACATTTTCAACCAAAATAAAAGGTTTTGGCCGCTTCTTTAAGGTTTTGTAAAAATCTTCATAGCATGCTTGCCATTCTTCTGAAGAAAAATTATCTGTGCCCAATTGATCTAGAACTTGTGACCACAGTCGCCTTATATCACGTTTTTGCATTGTAACTTGAATGACTTTACGTTTTTTTTTTTTTTCTTTATAACAACTTGACAGCTTTACTGAATGAGCGAGCCACTACATTTTCATTTTTCACAAGTGCCGTTATGCAGGGTTGCATCGTCACTAATAAATAGAACTGAATACCGATACCATTACGCACTTTTGATAACGAGTACTTTACCAATTAATTATCGATACCTCACAAGGGAGTATTTAAGAGCCTTATGATAAGAGCAGATTTAATTTGTTTTTTATCAAAGTAAAAATTATTGGACTGTTGTCAATATTAGATTATTTGTTTTTTAAAATTTATACATTTTTCAAACATTTTATTTATATGGTATATTGCAGATTAATATGAGTAGTTTTTAAAGAAATACTCTAAATTTAGGCAATTCGCACTTTCTTCTATATTGGTACATATTTACATTGATACGAATCGACGTAGTTTTATTGGCCCAAAAGTACATTACAATTAATCTAATTTAAAATGTCTACAGCATAAAACAATGTCAAAATTTTACTAATATTAAATATTTGCACAACGCACTCGGCCAATTACAATCCCTACATAGCTGACCATATAGCTTATAGATGCCTAACATTGTACGTCAAATAATTCGCAGATGCCTTCGTCGTTTTTCAGTGCAAAGTTAAAGTCTTCTTGTGGTGGATTTAGCTGCAGCAGTGGCGGATTTTCTTAAAGAACAGAGGTAAAAGTTAGGTGAAACCCAAATTTATTATTGTATTTCAGTCTATTACCTAAGTTGGGATCATCGGGATAAAACCTTCTTAGTGAATGACCAGCCATATAATTTTGAAAGATAATTTTCGCAGTCAGTTCATTATCAAGGGCCTTCATTTCCTCCTTAAGTTCGGGATTACAAGAGTAAGTGTGTTCATCTTTTATAACATTACCAGTTCCACCTGCATCACTAGAGTCTGACGGTGACGTAGATGGCGATGGTGTATAATAGCGTCGCTCATCAAATGGGCCATCAGCATCATGTGGATTTGTAGTAGCTTTTCCTTGGTTCGTAACCAAACGAATGTCAATTGTGCTACCGTTATCCAGTGAAACCCGTAGTTCACTCTGTAATAAACAATATATAATATTAATAAATGTAATAAAGAGTTTAGTAAACTACTACATACATCACTGCGTTTTATTTCAACTTCTTCGTCATAATTTGGAATAGTAAAAACTGAGTCATCGCCATAAATATTAAGTAAATCATCGCGTGTTATATATGCGTAAGACTGATTGGTTGGATCTTGCATTATATAGTGCAAGTTACGCTGTGCATACTCCAGTTGTTTATCCAAATCCTCCTCTAAAGATTTCAGATGATTTGTACGCTCACAGGCAGCATCGTAGAGCTTTCGATCTTTCGCATTATTAAATCCTCCACCGCTGTATGAAGTTAATATATTATAATAGATATTACACAGCACAATGAATTATATATTTCTGCTTTTTGGTAAAGTATTGCCAACTCAATACAGCACCAGCAACACTTTGCTTGCTGAATAAAATACCATTCTCGGTACGGCATATTACGAGTATACCATAGGCACAGTAAGTGATGTATATATTTAAAATGTTCTGAATACAATACTTACCGCCACCGCACTAGTGAGCAATGCCTGCCCTTATCAATCAAGCCAATGCCCTCTAGGACATTTGTGATATCATAAATACGCCTCTTTTGTACGTCTAAGACTTTTGTCGCCTTTAAGCATTAATATCAAAGTTTTAGAAACGTGAATACAACAAAATGAAGATGGTTTCCTTACCTCTTTTAGATCAATAAGGCCTGCATTCTGCTTTATAAGATCTACAAACTTTTGGGTCAACAACACCAAAGAACCCACGGAACGGTGCTGTTGACTTGGCTGAGATTGAGAGCGCATTGTTTGATGTTGTTCCTGTATTTGTTTTTTCGGTGTATGTTTTTCCGACGCCAATTCTATGTGAAAAGTGCTAATTTCCTCATTGCCACTGACAGAGTCATCAACACCAGGGCTATTTCTAGTGGCAATGATTCTCTGCTTAGGGAGTATAGTTGAAGATTTACGCTTATACATGACGTGCACTTAAATAAAACCGTTTTAATGATGATTGGTAACTAATTGGTTGATGTAATTCGTTTGCTGCGTGCTAAAACAATCAAATTATTCACTTATTTTTATGATAAATCTCAATTAAATACAAATGTTGGCGCTTGAGCACAATTCCGCCATTTATGTCACTTTTTTCATTCTCCCAGCACTGCGCACTAGGGTTGTGTTGCGGTAAATTATCGATCAGCCGCCACAATATATAGACTTAATTGGTTGGCGCAATTACTTTTCCATAACTAAAAACTTTATAACTTCCAAAATATTGAGCTAAGAGTGTAATTAAATATAAAACCTGAATATATAGAAAAACTTTGTAACTTCTATAACATGTTTCGATGTTATTTAAATTAAATTGCCAGAACGCACCTGTATAAAAAAATTATCGAAAAATACACACATTTTATCGAACATGAAAACCTTAAAATATTTCCTCATGGTTGTATTGCATATATTAACTAAAATATATTGCTTTTGTTATATACTTATTTAAAGTTCTGTTTAAATACTCTTTTTTACAATCTTTTTCATTTTAGAGTTTACCACGTTTTTCTTGGGTAACATGTGTTGTGTGGCGCGCACACTAGCGGGTGGTTCGACTTTTTGTTACGCAGTATATATATATAATAAATATATATATTTATATATATGTTATTTTTTTCTTAAAATAAAATTAAATATAAACTATACAATAATCATAGCTATCACAACTTTCTAATTTGAACTTATTACGCGCGCCCTAAAACTAGTAATGTATGAAAACGATAAGTATACATGTGATTTTTTAGTCATTGGATAGTGGGCTGGATTTTGTAGTACTTTTTTGCAACTACGTGTCACGGACACATTACAAACTATCATCGCTAGTTTTATGTTTGTTTTGTTCTATTTTGAAACATTAAAACAACGTGTGCTCTATATTTATACGCGTCAAAATCTACCACAATGCCTTCAAAAATAAAGCCACGGCTTTCAAGGGGAGTGCTGGACATGAAATTTATGCAACGCACCAAAGCTAAAGTTGACAAAGAAGCAGATGACGAGCAAAGCCGAGCTCTGTACTCCAATGAACTTAACGAAAAGATGTTAAATAGCAAATCAAA
>JBAMBS010001981.1:0-12022 GCA_037044455.1 Zygothrica quintamaculata
GCCATCATAAAGTACCATAATGAAACTTTCTGAATTATACTGTACCATTTAGTATGATACTGAATCACATTGTACGGTAAATAAGCGTCCTACATCATACTTATCCACAAGGTACGATTCTACTTCACACTGTATACTGTTTCTTATTTATTTAATAATATTTAATATAGTATGCTTCTATTATAATATATTTTATTATCTGTAATAAAGTACCATACTCCTACATACCATGTCAAAACTTACCATATTTAAATATGCCTGTATTTAAATATATATCAATTTATATTATTATGTATTATAATTACGTCATAATTTGCTAGACTGTATTATAGTTTATCTATTTGTACTTTTATATATTATATATATAATTATATGTTTTGTACCGTATTACATTATACTGTACCTCCATGCTATATAATACTGTACCAAATTTTGAATATAATAATATCACACTTAGCAATACTATACTATACTTAAACATTATGTATATCTTCCTTTATTGCACTTTACCATTTGTTATCAATATAATACCAACTATGAGTATACTGTAACACTCCCTTATTATTCAGTACACATTGTTTAAGGTACATAATACCTTTTGTGTACATTAATCTTCGATTTTATATTTGTTTTTTTTTTACTTTTACAATTTGTTTCTTAGGAAAATGAATATTGTAATTAAGTTCGATTGTTCCGAACTTAGTTTATGAGCTTTTGAAATGCTTAAAGAGTTATTTATGATCTTAAATTTCAATTGATTGTTTAATTAACTATTGGAACACCCGGACAAAATTCTGTTTGAATAGGTTTTTTAACCAAATACGAATTAACAATTCTTTTTGTTTTTTTTTTTTAAATAGAGAAAATAAACAAAAAAAAAATAAAATAAAGAATAAAAATCTTAAACCAAAAAGAATCTTAGTTGATTTCCATCCAGTTTTGATTTGTGATCTCATAAATATTTACGATGGAATTATATATATTATGGAATTAGCTTGATAGAAACAACATAATGATGATCAATATCATAATTATTATGATCATATAGAGTTCCTTATCGTATGCACATATATGGCTAATTCCATTAGGTCAAACAATCTCTTGAACGTCACTAAATCAGAATATCTTCAACTATGTGCAGGTGGGTGGATTATATTATGGAGATTTAACCCATATTTTAGTTGGAACAAAATCTGTTAATATAAATAAATCGAACATGACAGCAAGATCTCATCTGTTGATATTCTGTAATTGAGTGGCCAAATTTGGTGCAATCGACATACAGATAGATCTTTTCTAGTATATATATTAATATACTTCCGCCTGTCATGTTCGATTTATTTATATTAACAGATTTTGTTCCAACTAAAATATGGGTTAATCTCCATAATTATCCACCCACCTGCATAGTTGAAGATCTGCTATTTAGTGACGTTCAAGAGATTGTTTGACCTAATGGAATTAGCCATATATGTGCATACGATAAGGAACTCTATATGATCATAATAATTATGATATTGATCATCATTATGTTGTTTCTATCAAGCTAATTCCATAATATATATAATTCCATCGTAAATATTTATGAGATCACAAATCAAAACTGGATGGAAATCAACTAAGATTCTTTTTGGTTTAAGATTTTTATTCTTTATTTTATTTTTTTTTTGTTTATTTTCTCTATTTAAAAAAAAAAAACAAAAAGAATTGTTAATTCGTATTTGGTTAAAAAACCTATTCAAACAGAATTTTGTCCGGGTGTTCCAATAGTTAATTAAACAATCAATTGAAATTTAAGATCATAAATAACTCTTTAAGCATTTCAAAAGCTCATAAACTAAGTTCGGAACAATCGAACTTAATTACAATATTCATTTTCCTAAGAAACAAATTGTAAAAGTAAAAAAAAAACAAATATAAAATCGAAGATTAATGTACACAAAAGGTATTATGTACCTTAAACAATGTGTACTGAATAATAAGGGAGTGTTACAGTATACTCATAGTTGGTATTATATTGATAACAAATGGTAAAGTGCAATAAAGGAAGATATACATAATGTTTAAGTATAGTATAGTATTGCTAAGTGTGATATTATTATATTCAAAATTTGGTACAGTATTATATAGCATGGAGGTACAGTATAATGTAATACGGTACAAAACATATAATTATATATATAATATATAAAAGTACAAATAGATAAACTATAATACAGTCTAGCAAATTATGACGTAATTATAATACATAATAATATAAATTGATATATATTTAAATACAGGCATATTTAAATATGGTAAGTTTTGACATGGTATGTAGGAGTATGGTACTTTATTACAGATAATAAAATATATTATAATAGAAGCATACTATATTAAATATTATTAAATAAATAAGAAACAGTATACAGTGTGAAGTAGAATCGTACCTTGTGGATAAGTATGATGTAGGACGCTTATTTACCGTACAATGTGATTCAGTATCATACTAAATGGTACAGTATAATTCAGAAAGTTTCATTATGGTACTTTATGATACATTACAAGTAAGTATGCTAAGTCAAGTTGCAAATTAGTTATTCCGGAATAGTACTTACTGAAAAAATACATTAATTACATTAACTAACATTTTTGTTAGTTCCAAATAATATTGTACATAATAAATTATGAATATTTATCGTACAGAAACATACAGTGTAAGTATATTTATTATTATTATCTTTTAAAATACTTCTACAGTACATAATAGTAAATTAAAGTTGATTTTGATATAGTGTGACACAGTATGATATAATATGTAACAGGTAAGTTTCCGTTGGCTGTCAATAGATGGCACCATCAGTTAGTGGTGATCGATTATGATATATCGAAAATGTGATAAATAAAAACTAGACATTTGAAAAAGAAACTGCTTATCCGCATTAGAATTCTAAGAGCTAAAATCAAATCTTTATAAAGATACCTTTAAACAATTTTCATAATTAATGTATTATAACCCATTCTTACTTGAATATAAGCTAAACCTTGATATGATGTAAATTTTTTGCAAAATTATTACACATAATATTCTTATAAAATATTCTGATAACGACGGTATTTAAACTGATTATAAATTTAAGTAAGGTCTATCGTAGATTATCGATTAAAAAACAGATTCCTCTGGATAGACTAAAATACCGCAAAATTTTTTAAAACCATAACTTTGTTTATATGTTATATATATTTTTATTTGTAAGAATATGTGCTATTTCTAATAGTAAACAAGTAAACGTATAGTATAACACACTATAATTATTATAATATTTGTAGGGCTGGTATAAAATGCATCTTAAAGGTAGCATCGAGCTGGATGCATTCAAAGTGATTAACTGATTTATTAGTTCATCTATCTTAAGTCCCTTTTTCCTTTGAGGAAAAGGGACTAACGGCTTAGTGCAACGAACAAAATTATGTAGCAAGTAGAAATAAACATTTCCGATACTATAAATTTATATCTCGTTCTAGCCCTTATTGTCAGGTGTTTTTCCATTTAATGAACGCTTGTTTACCAGAGGCTTTACGAGCTCGGGTAGGTTCCAGGTTTACTTATGCTGTACGGACTTATATTAAAGTTTTGAATTGCTCCCCCTCAACGCTGCAAGCCGATTAAGATTGTATGCTCAATTTTGCAATATTTTTTAAATATATCGTATAAATTTCATTTAGATTGCATAATTAATACGAAAGTTGTTCAACAAAAACTATACAATTATGCAGTGCGAGGAGACTAGATGTAGCATCTTAGTGATGTGATGTATGATTGATACACACACATACAGCTGTGTGTGAGTAGACAAGGAGGAAGGGTTAATCGTAGTCACGAAAAGGATTTAAACTTATTTTTCTCAGCTTTAAATATAATACGAGAATTCTTAAAGCTTAAAATACTTTTGCTATAGACAGGATAATTTGAGCCAATCACCGTATAAGAGGGCAGGGCGAGCTGTAACAGAGTTTCCATTTGAAGTGATTACATATTGCATGCGCGTTGCATTGTCAACGAGCTTTATTAGGGATAACTAAGTACAACTAAATAAAAGAAAAAAAAAACGTTGAATTGTATGTCTCTATATAACAATATGACTGTGCCACAGGATCAAAAACGATGGTGTTGGTAGTAAATGGTGGTGCTGGTGGTGTATGAACTTGAAATTGGTGTTGATGTTGTGTTTAGTATGCGAATGTGGTAACGGATGCTGAATTTCAGGTCTTATTGCTCTTCCTTTTGCGCTGGTGGATGTGTGCGAATGTATTCAAGGGCACGAAGTACATAGGCAGGTACTGGTGGTGGTGTGGGTAAATGATCACCAACTGGATGATAACCTTCCTCATCGGCAGTATAGGTTAATGAGATCTGTTCACCTTCGGGTGACACATAAGAGAGGGCACCGCGTACACCGGCAGCGCCACCAGATTCCTCCACTTGAATGCCATTACTGGTCTCATAGGCAAATTGATAGTTGCCCTCAGCATCAGATGCATCATTCTTAAAGGCACGTATCTGTGCGTCCTTGTTAATGTTGTCGGCACAGGCGCAACCAATAAGAGCAATGCAAACCAACTGCAATATGGTGAATGATGATTATAATTATAAGGATATTGTTGATTAAAGATTATATAACAGCTGTAAAGCTATGCATTCTTTTTGTTACTCACATATTTGAACATGTTGTCCTAAAGGGATATTATGTTGTAAAAAGGAATATGAATGTTATAGGATGCTGCTTGAACTGCAACTGATAGCTCTGGTCAATATCGTGGCGGCTTTTATATAGAAATTGGATCTCTGCAATAATATTGCCAAACGGGTTTTAATGACTTTTTATGGCAATTGGTAACTACACAGGGCAGCAATGGTTGCTTATACCAATGGCCAATGGGTAATAATAATTGCCAAAAAATCGAAACATTTACAACAACAATACCATCCACAACAATAACAAAAACAATGAGCTTAACTACAAGTTAAATCGAATATCAAGAGCCTTTAAAATGGATGAGTCATTTGCCAGCAATTTATTTTCATATGCTTTAATTCGGTGTCAGTTTTGCATTTGCCTCATGCAACACCTTTTCTGTTTTTGATTTTCTTTTTGTTTCTTATCTGTACTTATAGTTATACTTACTTCAGATTCCCTTAACCTTTTCAAATTAAAATAAAATGAAAAGAAATAGTATTAAATTTATATAATATATTGCTAGCAAAAAACAACATGTTCCTAGTACTCAGCATCAAGGGTACAAATCAATTTCTCGTAAGTAAACAGAATTAATATAAACTCATTGTAATATACACCACAATCAATATATACGCAAGCTCTATATATATATACAAAGATTTATATATACAAATGAAACATAAGATATGTGCTGACTTTCATCCTAGATCTGTGCTATGAGTTTCACAACGATTGACATATTTTCTTAAAGCTGTGAAAAGGTAGGCAACAGCTACTTTAAACTTATGCGTGCATGTGTATGTGTTAATGTGCATGTGTGTGTGTGCGTAGCTTGTGATAATTCAAGAAGTTCACAAGATGAGTTAAGGGCATTATATAGCCAAGTACACTCGGCTGCTTAATTATAACGTGTTTTGTTATTAAAAAATTAAATTATTTGTGCATTTTTTAAATAATTTACAAAAATAAATTTTATATATTTAAATATATAAATATATATATATATATATATATATATATATATATATATATATATATATATATACATTACATACATAGATTATATAAATATATATATTAATATATATTTATACTTAACTTTTTTCATTCAACTTTCAATGATTGTTACTGTTGTTATTGTTTTTATTGCTATTGTTGCTAGTGCTGCTGTTGTTGCCATTGGTGCCCCGCATCGTTGTTAAAGTTGAAGTTTTTTTTGAAGCTTGTCGTTGGAGCTTTTTGGAGCTTGGCAGGTGCGCGTGTTGATGCCACCGCTTGGTAGTACGTGTAAGAGTAAGAGTAGCCGGAGCGAATTGTCTCAACTCGAAGAGCTGTTGAAATTGTTTGGATGCGCAAGGTCGTCAATGCTCAACCGCAGCCTCGGGCTGGAGAGTAAAATAACTATAGACTAGGGTGATATTAAAGTCGAAACGGGAAGGGGAAATGATGATATGATCAAGATGATCCATTGTAAATTAGATGTGTGATTTTTATAGTGTTTTCAAAACACTAACGAAGGGCTTTCCATATATATATAAGCCGTGAAACTATTAACTTCTTTAAAAAAATTTTAATATAGCCAATACAAAACAGACAAATATCTTTTCGACCTAATAGTAATAGTATATATATATATATATATATGTTTTTCCCAATCCGAGAATCATTTTGATTTGTAAACCCTTACCAATGGTGTTGCTAAGATATATTGAATATATATAGAAAAGTTGATTAATAAATGAAATGATTTGAATTTCTTTTGTGTTAATATAAAATAAATGATACTTAATGAATTTAAAAAATGTTTTGTTTATTTTTATTCCTTTGTTGTTATTAGCTCAGAGCGAATCCTAAATTGAGGGTTATATGTATAATCATCTAACAGTTTTGTGTTTTTAATTGTTAATTATGAAAGAAATATGTTAATACCAAAACCAGAATTTATCTAATTATAAAACCTATACATATCTTATATGAAATTGTATTGAAATTGAATTATATATAAATATATACTATATACACATATATATATATATACTATATATGAATATATGATTTCAATTTGAGTTACTCTTGTTTTGTAAGAGAATTAGAGGTGCGATCTACTTGATTATTTTATTTTACTATTCTAATTGCAAGTATACATTTATATATATATATATTATATACATATGTATATATTAGGGTGCTGCTAAGCAAAAAATTAGTGATATATGCTAATTTCTGTCTAAATATACATAAGTATATACATATATGTAAAATATCAAAAATACTCACCTAACACTTCCATACTATAAAACGTATTAAGTCATAATAATAAGGATAGAGTCTATAAAGCAGTATAAGATTAGAATATAATATAATAAAATATATTAAGAGATATGAACACATATATCGTGACGAATATTAATTAGAAATATTAATGCGGGATCTAAATGAAAGATAGCAATTAGAATGTTAATAAAAGATTCGTATTTGGTAAAGATAAATTCAGAGGAAGTGGAAAGTTTAGAAATATAAATTGAATTTACGTTACAATATTTTCCACTTGAATAAAGATACTTGCTGGGCTGCCCTCGTAAGTTGCAATATTTAAATTAAAAAAACCAAGAGAATTCATCATCATCTTTCATTTATGTTAAATAAATAACTAGACAAAAAAAAAATAAAATGAAAAATATAACTAAAAATAAATAATAAAAATTAGTTTGACATTTTAGCAATTCTAATTCTGCTACAGATTTAAGATAGCTGTTAAGCAAGTTTGTGTTCGAAGTCTTTTGATTTGTTGCTTTTGACAGCAAGGACGTAACACCTACCTGGAAAAGGGTATTTGTTATGCATTAGAAATCAACTTGCAGCATATATGGAAATTAATAATATATATATATAAATAAATATATATATCAAGAAATAGAAACCAATATAAATAATTAGTTTGTTTTTAGTTTTGTTTATAATAAATGAGTCAGTTCCCCTTCTATTTCCTCTTTTTGGCTACGCCTTTGTTTCCACGTGCTAAATAGAATTAGTTCGAATGGTTAAAATGCTTAATAGCTTTTGGGCTTGACAGCAACTAATCGGCATTTTATTAGCCTCAACACGTTGTGGGTGCTTCATCTCTGTCACCATTTCAATTCCCATCTTAATTTTGTAGTTTTAAGTAACTTTTAGGTTTTAGTTATAGGCTTGGATTTGACATGATTTATATATGTATATAATATATATATAATATATATATAATACATATATAATATATATCTACATATATATAGGTATAGTCCATTTAACACTATACACAAATGAATTTATTATCTTGCCAAAAATTTGTATGCTAATAGTATGAACTTGACGGCTCTTGAATGAAGAATTCTTCTTTTTTGGCTAATTAAATAATTAAACTGGTTTACCCTCAAGCCAAATGGCAAATGAAATCGAAATTTAAAATTGGAATTAAATCTAAAATTAATGATAAATTAGTTTCAGTTTCAGTTCAAGTTTTATGTTTTTCTCTCTCACTCTCTCACTCTACCATCATTCTTCTACAACTTGTTCCCAATGTTGTCTCAACGTTTAGATGTCTTAAATGGGTAGAGCTCGACTATTAAATAAACTATATAGTTTGTCAGAATAATACGAATTGTGTAAATAATATAATTATATAATATAATATTTTATATAAATATATGTAAATATACATACTGTATAGGAAATATTCTATTTCAGCTTTATCTAATGTTATCTAATAAATCTAAGCAGATACTTAAACTATTTTCTTAGATACTCTGTTGTTTTGATATCATTTGTTAAGAAATTTACAGTATAGATGAGAAAAAAACTTTTATAAATATAAATTTTAGCACTTATAATAGGCAACTCTTTGCCACTTTTTCGCGACTCTATCAAAAAAGAGTTGGAGAGAGAAAAAGTCAAAAGAGTAATATATCTTGACTTGGTTTATTCATTTCTTAAAAAACAATATACTCGCTTAGCCATTTATAAAAAGGGTATAGAGAAATAGTTATTATATCCCAAACGGTTGCTGGTGATGTGTGGAGTGGCAGCCCAAGAGTTCATTGAATTTAATTTAAAATTAGTTTAAATACTTTTTGGGTGATTATTTTCATAACGCTTATGACAATATATATATAGCTATTTTTACACATACATATATATATATATATATATATATATATATATGTATACATGTACATGCATATGTATATGTATGTATTGCATGCAGATATTTGCTTTGAATTTGATTAAATTTGGAACGTTATTTACTTTTCTGTTCAATATATGTTATATACATATTTACACATACATTCATATAAATACATACACACATATATGTTTGGCTATGTATATGTATAAAATTTAGTTATATTTAGTAAAACGCTGAAGATGTAGACGACGACCACGCAGCTTAACGGTGGCAGAGGTAACTGGCAGTGGCAGAGCTGGAGGCAGTGGCGGATTAGAGACGATGAGAGTTGAGCTGAGATGTTGTCGACGGCGCAGCAGCAGAAGCAGCAAGAGTCGCAACAGCAGAAGCACCAAAGTTTTTGGATGGTACGACTATAAAAAGACATTTAAACCGAAATCCAACCAAACAGTTCAAAATAAACAACCAAGAAGCAACATGTTCAAGCTTGTAAGTAGACCAAAGCTAACGGCATAAAGAAACAAAAAAGTGGAAGTTAAAGTGGATTAATTACGACTAAAGGATACTAAGGAGTATAAACTATTAAATTATTATTTTTTTTTTGTTTTATATTATATAATAGACCATTTGTGTTATTGCCACTCTGCTAGTGTGCATTTCTGCCGATCACATTGACAAAGATGCAACAATTACCAGCCAAGTAGATGAATCAGCAGATCCAGAGGGCAACTTTAAAAGCCAATTCTCAACCAGCAATGGCATCCAATCACAGGTACAAGGCAATGCAAATGGTGTCGCTGGTGCCTATGAATATGTAGCGCCCGATGGTGAGGTGATCAGCCTACAATATACAGCCGATGAAAATGGTTTCCAGCCCAGAGGTAACCATTTGCCCACACCACCACCAATTCCAGAATATATCATCAGGGCGTTACAATATATTGCCGATCATCCATCACAACAAGAATAAGCTTAAGTGCCCCATTTTATTCTACCACTTTACAATAATCTTTAAACTTATATAAAAATTGCAATAAACCAAAATCATCACTGAAAGTGCTGAAAAATTGTTAAACCAAAACTAATTTTTTTTTTTTTTTTTTTTTATAAAATAAAAATTAGTTAAAATTTTTTATATAAAATCTTTCCTCTATAAAATAGGAAATAAATAATATATATTAATGACGACATGAATATCAATTCAATATACAACAAGATCATTTAGTTTTTTTTTCTTCAAACCACTTTTAATGAACAGTTAAAATCATCAGTTTTGTTTTTCGTTTTGTTTTTTGTTTTTATTTTCCAAATTAGCATTTTGGTTCAACGTTTAACACAAAGAGCTGTTTTGATGAGTTAGTTAGTTTACTTTTTAAACATTAACTTTTAGAGAATTAAAAAAAAATATATTAAAAGCTAAAGCTTAATCTATATAAATTGAATATTCATTCACAAAAAAAAAAAAAAAAAATAAAAATTCATTTAAGATTAATTGCAGTTCATTTTTAATTGCTTATTTACTTTGTTAAGGAAAAGCTCATTAATCAGCCTGCAGCTGACATGTAATAGAAACTTAAACTTAATGTTCCTTAAGCATATCGGTCGAGGTAAAAACCACATGTTGATTATACAAATACTTTTCTATATATAGAAATAACAGATGGAAATGTATGCAACTATATTATATATACATAGATATAAAAATATATCTGTTGCATGGCCAACAACTTAACTCTTTTACACCTCTTACTCGTTTTATCTGTTTTGTGCGTGTTTCATTTTATTTTATTATTATATTATTCATATTTTTTTTCTTTTAATTTTTATTCCATTTTTTATTTTTCTTAAAATCAAATTGTACTCGTTCATATTTCATTTGTCATTTCAATATAAAAAATCCGACAGTTGACCGCCAAATTGATATAAAAAAAAAATCAAAATCAAAATAAAATCGAAAAGAAACATTGAAAACAGAGCCAAAATAAATACCAAGAAAGAGTCTAAAATTATGATGCAACCGCTGGGAACAGCAGCAGATGTGCCATGTGCTTGGGAATCAGAGGTATCCAAAACGGGTTATTGCCGGTTATTAACACTTTCGCTGTGCCTGGCGGATTCTTTGTGGCCACCAAAGAAATACAAAAATGTAGGTCAACTGCCGGCTCTTTGTGCGTGTATTGCACTCACACTCACAAATACACACTTACTCTCATACACGCTCAAGTGCAAATGTACAAACACACACACATTTTATGCCCAGTTGCTTTGGGTTTAACCCATTATTGTTAATAATCGTTTAAATTACATGGATAATTAGCAAAAACTTTAAAATCTATTAATAGTTTTTATCTTATCTTATGGATTATTGTATCGAATTCCACTGAATGTCCATTAATAAATTTACAAAAACAGTTAAGTTCAAAATAGCTAAGTACTTAACATTTAAAGATTTTATCAGATCAATTTGGTATAAGAAAGACAATGAATTGACTAAAAATTAAGACCTTAAAGGGTTAATAGCAGTCAGCAAGTGGTCTAACCAGTTCCTCGATATCCTTCAAGATTCGAGTTGAAAACGAACAATCTTTTGGATTATACATACGTATATTTGTGTATATGTATTTTAGGTTCAATGTATATTTATAGCAAAAGGCAGAGTCTGTCCTTATAACAAGTATATATAATCAACAATTAAGTATATAAAAAATAATGTGACATCGTTGCAAGAGAATCGTTCATACAACAATAAATAAGCCTCATTTAAGTCAAGTTTGTACTGAACTCATTTTCTTGTTGTACTTGTTAATGTTATGTATTATATATATATATATATATATATATATATATTAATGTATATATATTTGTCCACCTTCGGTTGGTTTAGAGCTTACTCTCTGTAGACTCCTTGGCCTTACGACGCGCAGCATCAGAGGCAGCTGGCCCAAAGCGTTGTATAAAGTTGTTGACCGGACCAATAATGACCTCCGGATTATTCATGTGCAAATGATGTGTGCCATTTGCCTCAATATACTCAAAGTTTGGCTTCTTAAGCAGCACATCGAGCACTTCATCGTAATACTTCTTGTCCTCAAAATATGAAGAATTTGACCCCTTTATAAACATATAGGGGCATTTAATA